>CM043120.1:36316068-36524998 GCA_023701765.1 Hylyphantes graminicola | reverse complement strand
GCTCGTGGAGGGTAGGGGCAGGGTGCTGATAGCTACTGTTGGTTCAGAGTTAAAATTTTCCCAGCATGGATATCGTTAAAAAACGTTTTATGCTTTTGAAAAAAAAATCAAAAAAATGTTTAACATTCGAGATCCCAATCACAATGTGTCAATAAAGGGTTCAATTTTGGACAGTTGTTTTGTTGGTTATGTATTTGGAATGTGACAAAGTTTGTACTACAAAGGAGAAGCAGTGGTCTGGCATTTCTTTCTTTTTTTTTTGAAAAACTTGTTTCGCAAGAAAAAGGAAGGTGTGAATTGCGTAGTAAGTTTTACAATCTGTCGATTGATTCACTTTGACTTAATTAAGAATGATTTTTATTGAGTTATATGCCTCCTTAAATCTACCTTATTGATGACGTCGTAGTAAGGAAACGTGATACTTTATTGTTTTTCCAGCGGTTACTTATACCATAAAACATTCCCAAAATCCACAGGCAGATTGTTCAGACCTGTATAAAAAATCATATATACTTCGCCCATTCCATGGCTCAAATGTTTCTAATCTTTCACAACTGGTGAACTACTCTTCCTTATCGTAATAATCCTCTAAGACAGGCCATCAAGTTGCCTTAAACAGCATCAATGACTAAATTTTAAAGATGTACCGGATAAAGTTGCCTAAAACGGCATCAATACCAGCAACTCCTTTAAAACAAAGTCATTTTTATACAAATAACAAATGGTACAAGTCAGTTGCTTCGGTATAGATATTTTTTTAGGGCTTGAACATTCTCTTTTATACCCGCACGATCGTGATAGCTGGGTTGGAAAGGGATAAAAGGCGTCTCAATCATTGGCCACCTGTTTATTCGTATTTATAATGAAGTTTTCATTAGAAACTATCACCTCCTACAGATAACGTGTCTAACTTAATGAAAAAAAAACGAGGCTAGTAGCGACATCTGTCAGTGGTTTTCGAACCAATACCCCTATCCATTTCCGAATCACCAAGAAGTAGTTATGATGAAAGTGCACGTTGCCTCTGAAGTTTGTCTAAAATTAAAAAAATCATAACGTTTTCCTTATCATAACAAAGACTCGGATAACCCTTTAAGATCCTTTCAGATGACGGTGATTTAAGGTTTAATAGACTAAATGTTAAGAGTTTTATCGAAAAAGTCTTAAACACCATCAATGAAATCAACTCCTTCAGAATTACGTAATTTTTTTTAATACAAATAAACGAATGATACAAGTCACTTGCGTCGGTAATTTTTTTTTGTAGAGCTTGAACATTCTCTTTTATACCCGCACATGTGAGGATCATATAGTAAAAGGATATTGCGTATTAGGAGAACATGAAACATCCATCATTACTAGACAGTTCATTTGAAGAATTTAATATTCCTACACTTTTATATCTGCTGGAAGTGACGCATTCAATTTCGATACGTATTATGGTTATTCAACAACTCACAGTTACACTTTGTTCCATATGGGCATTGTTTAAAATGTTTACGTTAAGATTGGATTTGCATTAATGGCTAAAAAGCTTGCGTTTAGACTATTGGGTTTGTATATTAAAACTATGAAACACGGTTAAGTGAAGTTGAAGCAGCCAAACTAACGAGCGCCATCATGTACGGAATTAAGAGATATTTTACACAGAAGGGTTTCACAGACACTGGCTCCACCTGCACAGTATTTTAGAAGGTAGTGCTTCGCATTGACCCGCCACAGATCCGGAGATCGGATCCCGGATTGGGCGAGGTTGACCCATCCTTTCATCCCTTAAGTGGGTCGATAAAGTGGGTACCAAGCATTTTGGGGACTAAACACTGGGGGATCCGCGTGAGGTTGAAACCCTTACCGGGACATATGCCCAGCACCCCAGAGCCCAAGGTTACAAAAGCTGAAATGGGCACGGCGGGCCTTGGCCCACCAATAGGCTGCTGCGCCGAGGATTTTAGTCTAGTATGTTTATGATTATTTAATATTTAATTATTAAAAATAACTATTTTTACTTTAAACTTGGGTTTGCATTAATGCCTTAAACGTTTGCGTTTAGCCTATTGGGGTTGGATATTAAAATTATGAACCACGGTTAAGTGAAGTTGTAGCAGCCATATTGACGAGCGCCATCATGTACAAAATTTGCAAATTTCACCTAGAAATATTTCACAGACGCTGATGTAATCCACTTGCAGAGTATGTTTTGTCGTTAGGTTTGGCAAATACGCAATTCTCTAATAAATTTACGGTGTTAAATATCGAAATTGCCACTTTTTTTTTAAATCTAGCTCCACATTATTTATAACAGGTTACTTCTACGTATTCAATATATTGTATCTGTCTCTTCTTTCAAACGTGAAATCTCCAATTTTATCTGTGAAATCAGCGACATTGATATTTTTTTTTAAAATTTTTGAAGCAATAGTAGTACCCTTAGCCTATGTTTGTCGGATATGTTTTTTTTCTTTTCCTATTTGCCTTACTATTTATGTATAATTTTGAACTGTATTAGCAATCTCCTGCTATGGCCTGCACGGGTTTTGTTTCCCTTAGCCATCAATGTGTGTGTTTTCTTTTTTGTATATGCAGTTTGTAAATAAATATTCAAATAAATAATTTTAAAAAATGATCCGCAGACTTGATGGCCCAAAGTCCAATGCCTAATGCACTGTGAACGCTAAGATAAAGTTTACTTAAATATTTTAAATACTTAAATTCTGCATTTTAGTACAATACATTTTCTGATAAAATATCTTTGACATTCACTTTTTGACTTTCACTTTTATTCTATGCCAATATTGAACAATTGGAAAATAAAAATATTGGTATCTAGTTAAATATTTGAATATACATTACAGTAGTAAAAGTTTTCCAGCATTGAATAAAACCTTTTCATTGGTATAGACTATTTTATAAAGCTAATATACCTTCGGTTTAGCTCTGAAATATGAAATATATATACTGAAATATGAAATATATATTATCACTCCCCTTAAATCAGTCTTATTCAAACTCAAATATTTCAACATTTGCAATAAATATATTTATTCATTTTTACCGAACTCGTAAAAGCCATTAATTAAAGAATACTTTTATCTTTTAGTGAATAACTGTTCACTTTATATAAATGTTTGGTAAAATACTGATTACGGCTGTTTTATATCCGAAAAACAGGGTATGATTGTGTAAATTAGTTACGTTTTCTCAGAGCCGCGGTAGCTCAGTCGTGTGAGGCGTCGTGCTCGCATCGGAAGGGTTGTGGGTTCTGTCCCCGGCCGCGCTCCAAATTCTGATGGTCGCTGGGTCGGCGCTTGTACTCGGCTAAAGACCGCCGTGTTGACTATTGGTAGCTGGGATAAGTTAAATATGTCGTGTCACAAAGTCCTCCATGTTCCCATACCAAATTAATACCTCTGGGGGTGCCAGATCAGGGGGTTATTGGCCTTTGATCTGCATCAAAATTCCGATATGTGAGTGAGAATGGATGTGTGAAAGGGACCTTCCTGTAAACAGATGTGTCATGCTGACGGGAAACAGTCGGAATTCCTCCCTTGTGGCGTTCATTAAAAACGGAAGCCGCCCCCTTCGCCTTAAATCGGGTAGTCCTCTATTCCGGGCTCGGTTACCGAGTGGGATTATAAACAACAACAACAGCTACGTTTTCTGATGTCTATTAAGAATTTAAAACATCATGGACTATAAAGAAGTATTTTCAAGTGTTAATTTACAGAAATAAGAGCTTTATTAAACTGAATTTTCCAGGTTTTGAATTGATGTTATATTTTGAATGACTTTTTATTTCATTTTAAACAATGGTGTAAAATGGAAAGTTTAAAAATTAGCTGAAAACCCTTTCTAGTTTAACCATTATTTAATGTCAAACTTTCATTCGATTACTGGGAATTAAAAATTGCGTTCTTAATAGACAGGTATAATTTTGAAATTGCGATTAATATTGTTGAAATATTTTTTTATATTATTTCTAATAAAGGGAAAATATTTTAAAGAAATTCTAAGTTCGTTTTTTCTGAGAAATTATTATTTAAATAGTTCTGTTTATCTTAGAAAATACAATTCATCATAATGAATTTAAGGTCACAGGAAAGATCCAGAAAAAATATTTTTTTTATACAAACTACTTGTTCAAGTTTCAAATCTTTAATAAATTCAGTTATTTAAATGGACAATGTAGACTTTATTTAAAAATTGTTGCAAGGAATTAACCGATATGAAATAATAGGGGAATTCAATTAATTTTGCATAAAAATTAAATTGAATATTTACAAATAATAATTATCTAAAACTAAACTCAATTCCTCGGCGCAACAGCCCATTACAGGGCCAAGGCCAGCCGTGCCCATTTCAGCTTTCGTGACCTAGGGCTCTGGGGGGCTAGGCATATGTCCCGGTAAGGTGGTCAGCCTCACGCGGAACCCCCAGTGTTTAGTTCCCAAGCATGCTTGGTACCCATTTTATTGACCCACTCAAGGGATGAAAGGCTGGGTCAACCTCGCCCAGTCCGGGATTCGATCCCCGGACCTGTGGCGTGGCAATGCGAAGCACTACCACTCGGCCACTGGGCCTCAATAATTATCTAAAAAGGAAAAAGATAACATTTCAATCTCTTATTTTAGAAAAAAAAAAGGTTTTTAAAGTTAGTCCAACTCACTAAAAAGTTTGATTTATTATTAAAACCAGATTTGAAAAACTGGATTACTAGATGCTCAATACCACCTGAGAACTAACCAATAATTCAGTTAAAAATGTCTAGCTTGCTACATTATTCATCCCTAAGTTATTCAACATAATCAATCATTTAGTTTCATGACAGTAATTTTGCTGTGAGTGGAGCGTAGTTACATTTTTCTAAAACTTAAGAGAATGTGTTGCACCATGACTTACTCAAATGATTTCTCAGCTATTTCGTTTATAATTTATGTATTTTTTTCCTGAAAAATTATAGAAAGATTTAAGAAGGATTTTTTTTTACCGTTTTCCGACGTATATATACAAAAATTTACTTCATAAATTTGCTAGAAAATGAAATTTTGGCATAATGAAGGTGATTGTGATCTAAAAGTAGCATTAGGTAAGTTTAAACTTTGAGATTACTCAGTAACTTGCATTTACTCTAAAAAAAAATAATAATTCCAATTTTTCGTTTCAAATTGAAATTTTAATGACAATATTACTTGTTGGATTATGTTATATGAATTAGCCCAGCCGGTGGCAAAACGGTTAGGGAGCTAGCCGTTGGAGTTTCTGGGTTCGGGTTCAAATCCCGGTAAGGCATATATGTTTGTGCTTGTCAATAAATGTTAGTATTTGTCTATGTGTTCGTGCCGTGTTTTCTTTCTGTGTCTCCTGTGACTGTGTCACTTCTGGCGAGTAGGGTAACGGATTATAAAGACCTATGCTCCTCCCTTTAAGAGGGCGCATTCTCTGTCATTTTTCATTCCAAATTGAAATTTCTAACCGCAATATTATATGTTGGGTTATGTTACATGAATTCATATCTGGACTCAAATTTGCTACTTATGGAATAAAAACTTTTCCATATTTTAACCCTTCACTGTACCGTGTGCGGTATGTGGCACAAAAATACATTCAGACATATAAAGCAAAAGTTTTACTATTTAAAAAATATGTTTTACTATTTAGAAAAGTCAAAACGTTTCTAAAAGTAATGAATTAATTGAAAATTCTATTAATTTAACCTTCACAAATATAGGCCAATTAATTTTTAAACTTTTTTGGATTTGTTGATTGACTTTGTTAGTTAGTCGTAGTTAACCTTTTTTATGTGCCTTAAGTTTTTTTTTAAACACAAGAAAGATAAGTATATTTGTGTAAGCCTCTTAAATTACAGTATCTTTTTTTTTAAAAAAAATCAGTATCTAGTTTTTTTTTTTTTTATATGTTTGGGCATATTTAGCTTAACGCTCTTCGGATAAATCAGTAAATGGGGCGACAAAGAACAAACGAAGATTTTTTAAAAATAATTTCACAAGAAATCTGGTCGATTGAAGTTATTAAATCCTAGGTTTGAAGCTGAAAAACAAATTCATTCAGTGAATTCTTAGTGCAATTTATCTAAGACAATATTAAAAAAATATTAGCATTAATAAAAGTAAAGTATTCCATACTGAAAAAAAGTAAATATAAAAGTAAAATATTCTGTACTGTAAAAAGTAAATATAAAAGTAAAATATTTTTTATTGAAATACTTAATTAAAAAAATCAAATTTTCCTAATGAAATAATTAAATATAAAAAAAATATTCTTCTAAGAAAAGAAAAATCATATTTTATTGAAAATAAACACATTTATCTGCTCCTTTAAATTAAATAGAGACAAGTAAATTACTTTAAACAGACACATGCACATATTTTGAATATTTAAGTTACTAGTAAGACACCTCAATTACATTAAAGGTAAAAATAATTGAACTGCTTTCTAGGTAATATGCAATGCTTAAAACGATAAGTTTAATCAGTAATTTAATGTAAAGTTATTCATATTAACTCTTACAAAATATATTTTTTCTCTTTCTAAGAGCCAATAAAAAAATATTGAAATATACCTTGATATTAAGTTACTATTTTTCACTAAAATGTGCATTTCTAAATGTCATTAAATAGTATATATTTTACTTTAAGAGCATATATTTCGGCAATAAATGCATGTCGTCAATTTCATTTATATTGAAAGACGTCATTTCAATACAAATGTATAGAGTACAACTTAATTTAGATGTATTTAAAGCTATTGAAAATTATACGAAATTCTTGAAAACACACCTATGAATGGGCATATGTTCATTCTGAAATTCCATAATTTCCATTGAAGTTTCACTTTAAACAATGCAATAATATATTCATTTGAAATCACTAATATTTGTTTCTAGGTAACATTAAAGTTTCAATAATACACTATTTATTTAACTAAAAAAATTGAATTCAATATTCTTGAATATAAAACTATAAATATATACATATATTCTATATAACTAACAAAAATGTTATGGTTTTCATATGGTTCCTTAAATTTTCATTTGGTTTGAAACATATGATGATGGATTGAATACAATACGACTTTTTATAAAGTTATTAAATATATATAAATTGTATGAATTTAATATTAGAACGACTAGATATTAAACAATCACCACATTTAGGATTTTACTGTAAAACATTTGTAGAACGTGTTATGGTATGGTACATATATATTCCAGCTTGTGTGCTTGTTCAGAGAACCGCTTATAAGCTTTCGTCAAGTGGGACAGACACATAAAGAAAATTAAGAGTCACAAGGAAATGAATTACACACCGAAAAATTACAACATTTATTGATGGTCACAAACATCCATGCCGGACCGGGATTTGAACCCGTCCCCAGCAGCTCCAAAGGCTAGAGTCCTAACGATTGCGCCACCGGGGCGGCTAGAACGTGTTACACCGTGGACATGGTTTCAGCACATTTTAACTTATTGCACCGTGTTTACGAAGTAATTTGTCATTATTTTGTCAGTGTTGAGTACCTGAACGACGAAAGAAGTATTACTTTATTCATGAAATTGTTATCCACTGCATAATCTATTCATACTATTCTACAATATTCTATTTCATTATCATTTTAATCATAATGAAGTAAATATGAGTTTTCAAGGTTAATCCTAAAATTAATGTAGTAAATAATGCTATATAAAAATTTAATAATCCTTTGAATATTTAATATTCATATTAATTCAATTATGTCAATTGAAATAGAAAATCCTAAATTAAAATTTATTTAGATGGTAAGCATGAAATACATTTTTTTATGATGGATAAAAATTGATTATTAATTAATGCGTTTTTGAGTGCCTTTATAAAAGTTTTACACGCTTAAAATCATAACAAATATACATTAAGATTAAAATCAAGTTATATTTTACATGCACAACTAATTAATTTTATGAATTTTTTTAACAAATGAAGTATTCTTTAATGTTATTGGAAATATTTATGAATATTTAAATTTGTCATTCCCGTAATGTTGAGACTAACATAATATTTACCTATTATTCTTCTATTATTTCTTTCAATTAAATTATACAGAACTGCATATCCAATTTTAATTTAAGTACTTTGAAATTTTATTTGCAAAGAATATTTGGTTTTAATGAAGTATCTATGCTTTAAATTTACTTTCTCTTTTTATATTTCATGATTATTCTTTCAAACGAAAATTTATTATTTTAAACTACCTTTTTTTAAAAATTGAAGCGATTGAAACAAGAAAATTAATTTTCCGAAGCTAAGATTCTTTAAAAGTAATTTGAAATTCCTTAGTATGAAATGAACATTAAAAAAACGTATTGTACAAATACATACATTTGATGTGGTAAATTTAAAATAAGATAATAGTAAAATATATTTTAATTTAATATAAATAAATTTAAAACAAGTACTTTCAAAGAAAATTGACTCTTTTTTCAAGTTCCTTTCGTCGAAAACTGTATTTCGCTTATTTTAAATTATCTAAAATTTAGGTAACTAAATGCTGTTCTTAGTTAATACAATCTGCAATTGTAAGCTTAAATAGTTTGGGTACAAAGGGTGTATATTCTACTTAAAAATAAGCAAATTTTCTGTAAAAAAAAGTTTGAATATATGTGTACTGAATATTCGAAATATTGCTGTAAATATTTTATTTGTTTAGTTTGAGAAAACATCTATATTCGTTTTTTGCTTCATAATATCTCATTCGACAACGCTCGCTTCTGCAAGCTCACAACTGCACTCTCGCTTTCACAAACACAAGCTGTAACATACACAGAACAACTATAATATTCACAGAGCAGCAATAACATACACAGAACCAGGAAAAGTGTCATCGGTCTCATAACTTTTTAATCCAATGCACAACTACAGGCTCGATTTCCCAAACACGAGCTATAACATACACAGAACCAGGAAAAGTGTAATCTATATAATTAAGTTTCAACCCAATACACAATTGCAGTCTGTCTTTTCCAAACAGCAGTTGTAACATACACAGAACCAGGAAAAGTGTCATCGGTTTCATAACTTTTTAACCCAATGAACAACAACAGGTTCGCTTTCACAAACATGAGCTATAACATACACAGAACCAGGAAAAGTGTAATCTATATCATTAAGTTTCAACCCAATACACAATTGCAGTCTCTCTTTTCCAAACACGAGTTGTAACATACACAGAACCAGGAAAAGTGTCCTCGGTTTTATGACGATCTATCCCAATTGACAACTGCAGTCTCGCTTTCACAAACCAGTATTTGGGTTTGATGCAATTAGCTAACTGAAAAGCGATATTTCTTAAAATCTGAAAGTTTCACAAATCAAATTCGTTCTCAGAAACGTTATTATCTGCCAAAAGTTATTGAATAATCTTACATTCTCGTTTAAAATGAAGTGCAGCGAATACTTATATATTGCATGTTTAATTCAAAGTATAGCAATGTTACTTTAAATACGGTGGAGATAAATGACATAATTCAAACGATATAAACTTTTATTAAACATAAGACAAACTGAATTTTAAGAGATAGAACTGCGTGAGACGTTAGATAAATCGTCGAGATGGAAAAGAATAAAATACTCTCGTGAAATAATTCCGCACAAAATAATGATACGAAATAATTTCTCTACAGAAGTACTTTTTCACTAACCCATTTCTTTAATATTGTAAATTTTAACTAACTGAAAAAAAAAAATAATTCTGTCAAGTACAAGCAAATATTTTCACAAAAATTTAAACAAAAAAATCCGTGACATATTTCCATTCAGTGTTTAATTACCTCCATCTAGCAGCCAGCAAGAAGACATTCCCTAAATGCCAATTTAATCAGAAATTAGAAATAATTAGTGCTCGCTCTTGGCATCAGCCTCGGATCGATGCAGCGAGGTCTTTAAAAGAGATTAGTCGCTCCTGAAAGGATTTTAGTGTTCTCCAAACTAAGATTAGTAATCTACTTGTTTATCGAATTCCCCAGGAGATATTTTGAGAAAAATGTAACTGTGCAATCGCCTGATTTTGAAGAGAATGAATGTGGTAATCATTGGAATGGTCAGGATATAATCGTTGGTAAGGTCTTGGACTGGCATCCCTAAGGTTGCGAGTTCGAGCCCCGCTTGCCATCCGAAGACCCCCGTGTACGCTAATGGTGAGTGGTGAACATTAAATCCGTCGTGGTCACAAAGTCCTCCAAGTTCCCATACCAAATCAATACCTCTGGGGGTGACAAGTCAATTCTGGGGATCCTCTAGTTGGCCTCTTGTCTCTAAATATTAGATGGATTCACTTACGTGTGTGTTGTGTCTGTTTTAATTGACGATGGTTCATAAGCGGGTCTTAACCAATCCCACAAACCTATATATATATGTTTATGAACCAACCGTTGGAATGGATATAGAAAAGAATAGAAAATCTTGAGGTTTGGAACATCAAACTACTGTAAATTACCACTCAAGAAAATATACTTCGGGTAAATAATGCTAATATAATATTTATGTAAATTTAGTACCATCTGCGCGAGCGCGTTTTTGTCAAAAACCATATTTTGGCATCCGGCCGAAACAAGGAATTCGCGCACCAAAATTGTCTAGAAACTATGGCTGTTTTTGTTCTGGCTGTAGAATGATGTGTGACGAACTACTGTTCAAAAACTACTTTTTAAGCACCCTTTAAAATTTGTGGAAAATAAAATATATATAACCTTATTTTTGAATCCACCACAATATTTTCATTTCCTTTTATATTTTATAAGGTAATGGAAAGTTAAACGTTTAAACAATCTTTAAGAATTTCCTTATAGACGTCATATTGTTAATAAAAAACATGTATGATCACGAAAGAACATCGATAAACATCTATATTTATTACGGATTTGAAGATACGAGTGGTTCCCGAACGGGTTTCAAAACTAGATTTCATTATCTTTGAGACAACGACACTAAAAAAATTACGTCAAACGTTCCGTCAGCGCATATGTTTGAGAGAGCTTCTCTGTGTGTAATTGTAAGATGAGTAGGGAAGCTATGAAGCCCCTGACACTCTACTTCACTGACTCCTCTCATACAGTGGTGGAAATTGATTTATGAACTAACACTCTTTTCACCAGATATCGTTTTGTATTAAGTGCTCACAATTCGAATTTTGTGTGTTGTATATTCAGAGTATAATACAGGATTTTCACACATAATTCTTTTCAAAAAATGATATTCAATAAAAAATATATCTATTTTTAGTTTTTGGGCATGTCAAATGGTGGAAATTGATTTATGAACTCATATTTATTTTGAACCCAGGTACCAAATATTTCAACTAGTTCTTCATTTGAACTTCAGGGGAGCTTACTATCAATGCTTATAAATAAGAATAAGGCCAACTTTGCTGAAATTTATCTGTTTTATTCCCATTTTACTAAATAGGAAAGCTTTCGGGACTGCCTGAAGCCAAAAAGGTAAAAAAAATGACCCTTATATAATATTGTAACAAATCTGTTAGAGAAATCAGCATATTAATTAAACGATCAATACATATAATTCATAAATATTTGAAGAATCATTCTGACTACGGCAAAAACCATCAATAAAAAAGGTGTAACCCTCGTGGGACGAGGCACAAAATCACGATTATTGGACTTGCATCCCAAAAAGTTACCATTTGTGGCAGCATTTGTGCATTACAGGACGAATTTGTTATGAACTATCACTCCCTGTAACTCCCAGAAGAATAGGACAAATATTGATATCGTCGTCGAACTTGAAATGTTCCAAAATGAAAGCTGCTCCCAAAGCTGACTCTTCACCATAAGAACTGGCTAATAAAATAGGGTCATAACTACATGAAAATGGATTGGGTGGGGGTGCATTGAGAGAAATGGGAAAAAAGGGAAATTTGCTGATGAAAAAAAGTTCAATTTGGATGGATGTGATGGTTTAAACTGTTATTGAAAGGATCTTCGAAAATAACTAAGATCTGTCTTCGGCAGAAAAGTTAGTGGTTTAAGTTTGATGGTTTGGGCAACGATATCTTATGATTGAAGAAACAAGGTTTTGTTTCTGAAGGGATGACAAACATCCCTTTATTTCAGATTAGTTCTAAAAAAATTCTTTGATTCCTTTTTGCGTGGCAAAACTATACTTTTGATTCTATTTTTATGCATGATAATGCAAGTATCCACATTTAAAACGAAATGGAAGAATGGTTTAATGTACAAAATGTTGTTCATTTAGATCATCTTGTCAATAGTCATGACTTAAACCCCAAAAATAATGTCTGAGATCAATTGGTATGAATAATTTACTCAAAAAGAGTATGGTGTCGATGGAGTGTGTATCAGTTATGGAATAGAAGGACTTAATAATTAAAAACTGGAAATTGCTTGACCAAAACTTGACCCAAAGTTTCGTGTTGTCTATGAAAATATAAATCAACGAAGAAATAACGAAAAAAAATAGTTTTAGTATTTATTAATGGCTATTGAATGTAAAAGTTCATAAATCAATTTCCCTATGCTAAAACTAAAATATCAACAAAATAAATTGTTTACAAAATTATATAAAATTTTATTTTCGGGTATAATTTATAATACAAAGCCTGTATAGTGTATGAAATTTAAATTGATAAAAACGCATTTAATAAAGAAATACTGTTAAAAAACTGCCAGTTCATAATTCAATTTCCACCACTGTATACTTCTTTGTTTACTCAACACCTGTACTTCACGACTATCTCGTTGCGTCAAAACGAGCTCCGAACACGGCTGAATGTTTACAATCTTCCTGCATGTCGAAGCCAGCGGGTCCAATAGACAACTACACGTGTGCCTGTCGCACCGTAGTGAGCCATGGCTACCGATGGCAGCTCAGTACGAGTCATTATTGTATCCTACTATAGAACTCTTTGGAGAAAATGATTTAAATATTTTTTTAAATACTGAAAATTGCGCCGTGCCCATTCAGCAGAACATCAGTCTGTCATGGATTGGATTGGTTGACATATATTTTCAGGCTTGTGTGCTTGGTCGCAAGGACCCGCTTATAAACCATCGTCAAGTAGGACAACACAAGACACACACAAACACATATGACAGATGTTGCCATCTTCGCCACCTCCACAATTTAGACATGTCCCTGAAGGGGAGGGAAATTTTCTCCAGGAACCTGTACCCATGGTGAACTGCGCAATGACCGACCACAGGACTTTCGGACCCAACAGATTTTACGAGCACGTACTCCGCATATACTCGGTAAGTCTTCAGTGGCACCGGGTCTCAAACTCTCAACCTTCCGATCTGGAGTCCGAGATCGTGACCACTAGGCTCCTTACAGCTCCGGTCTGTCATACAAAGAGTACGACGTTCTAAACTAATCGAATCCTATTAGACTGGTATTTGTTGCCAAAAAATAATACTACAATCGACTTATTAACGAAGTTCGCCGAGTGCACTAGGACAAACGTGCCTAATAAATCTGTGATGTCGTTGTTGGTTGGTAGACGTTTATATTCAGGTTTGTTTCGACCCTCTAATTTTCGTCAAGTAAGACAGACACAACACACACACATAAGTGACAGATGCTGTCATCTATCGCCACCTCCTTGTGGTGTCGTGTGGAGTAGCTTTACATTATCAGGGGTTTCTGAAGGTAAAATAAATCTTTCTGTTTTTTTATTAACAAAATATTCATTCAATTTTTTTCGGTGCTAAACTACCGATATGTTACACTGAGCGATAGCCTGAACAGATTTTTTGGGTGATTAACTTTTTAACTATGAAACCATTGGTTTATTTTCAAAAAGCATGGATTTTTATGGTTGTTTCAGTTGAAAAACTATAAAATTAAACTATGAAAATAAAAATAAACTTATGAAAACTATGAAAAACTATAAAAAATAATACGGAAGACTATTTGTGCAATTTTTATGGTTATATACTTAAAAAGGCTGGTTACTCTATTGAAAGACATAAATTTACCATTGATTTAAAAAGGACTTGCAGCATGGTAGTAGTATTTTTACTGGACACGAAGCTTATTTTGCTTAACACATTTTGCTCTTTTAAAAACTTCAATGAGCTTTGGTTATTTTTGAGGAAATTTTAAATGGTCTAAGAATGATGTATAAATAGCTTAAGTTTATATTTGACATAAATATTAAATGCAATCTTGTGAAACCACTGAATCCATCTTATATTTTTTCTTCCTGAAACGTTTTCTTGTCTGATGACTTATTTTCTCATTATCCGAAAAGGTGAAAGTATTAATAGTTGTAATCTGTACATAGGTAAAAGTCATCCTAATTGCTTTACGGTGAACTTGTCAACCTACTTACAATGAAAAAATAAAGATTAATTATTGGCAATCTGTATCTAATATTATGTAAACACATTTCTTTTTTATAGAGTAGATAAATCGAATTTAAATATTCGTTAAATTATTTTCTTGTTATGTTTTAAATTGTTTTTGCTTTCAATGATTTTGTAAAAATATTATTTTATAGGGAAGAGTTATTTTATATTTTTCGGACTTTTCAAGTATGCTGATTTTTGTCTTTCTTTTGACATCAAAAAACTTTTCATTCCTCCAAATCAAATCCAAATGGGCGTATTTGGATCTTGTGTACGGACTGATTCTGTCATTTCATTTCTAAAAGTCTGTCGAACAAGATCATAGTAGTTATAATCATCGGCTTTAAGGGGGAATGGGCGCGCTGGATCGGGGGTCTAAAAAGAAAAGTGCATCAGTGTTAATCTATGGAGAAAAAAAAGTTATCTGCCACATTTCTCCTTCGTTATTGAATATTTTACAAGCGGATTTTTTTATGTGATAAATGTAGCTGGCTTACAGGTCCTGACTTTCCCACTTTTTGAAATTGTTTCGAAATTTTTTTTTAATTTTCAATCAATAAGTATAAATAAAATAACCGAAGCAATTTTAAAAAGTGTGAAGATAGAGACCTGTAAGTTATCTACATTTATTATTAAAAAAAAAAAGGTTTGTAAAGATATTCAATACAGCCGGAGAAATATGTCAGAGAAAATAGTTTTTTTTAAAATTGGATTAACCCTTAGGTACTAGAGTTTGGAGACCCGCGGTTCAGCACTCCCATTCCCCCTTAAGCAGAATGACTTTTGTGTACCCAGCCTTGTAAAAATTCAAAAACGAAGCGACCGCATATAAGCCGTTACACCCTGCCATTCCTTACGTATTGTACTTCAAAATGAATTCGCGTTAACATTTGTCGTTACGATTTCAGTTGATTAAATATTTTATCTAAAGTTTAAAAAGCTAACCAACTTATTTCAATTGCGTATCCCGTTTTAAAATTACCGGGATAGTAAATTTAATTTGAGCAACTATCGATCAAAATGAAAACTAGCAGAAAACGAAAAAAAATAGTAATATTCTAAATACGTTAATTAGTGTTATTCATAACTTCTTTCATGTTTGTTAATTCAAAATATCCTAGCACATAAGTAGTTGGCGGCAGTCAGTGCAATGACTGATTTCTGAACCTCTCAGTAATAGTGTATTACAATTTCCTAATGTGAAAAAAGAAGTTACCCTGAAGTTCAGGAAAGTGTATTGAAGTTAGGGTTGAAATCCGAAATGAATATTTTTTGCGTTATACACGTTTTGGAGGATGCTGATTTTAAAAAAGGGGCTTTTACAAAATTTTCCATCGGTCAAACAGTTTTTCTGTCGGTCTGAAACCACGAGTTACGGAAACCAAGAGTTACGGACTTCAAATTTAGTATACACCAGCGGGTGACCGAGTTAAAGTTAATGTGACCAGATTTTCAAAATCAAAAAGTGGGACACTCCATCACCCCCCCCCCTCCCGGTGTATTTTTTAAGTATTTTTTTTATGCACATAATAGTCCCTTCACACAATTACACACTTGGTATAAGAAAGATAAGGAAGGCGCGTTCAACAGCAGCAGTGGTTCCAGGCCAACAGAAACCATACTCCACCAATTTGTTGATGACTTTAACTTCATTTAACAATTTCTAAGGACGTCATAGCGTTTTCCAACGATTATTCATAAAAAAAAGTATATTTTATTTTCAATTTCCTCGTTTTTCGGGACATTGCGGGACTTTTACAAAAAAGCGGGACGTTTTGGCGGGACATTCGGCCCGCGGGACAGTAACACAAAAAGCGGGACTGTCCCGCCAAAAGCGAAACGTCTGGTTACATTAGTTAAAGTGCACCATTGCAAACAAAGTTAGAGTTTGGAAAGGGAACTATTCTATACAAAGGTAAAGTTTTAAAAGTCATAGGAAATGAAATGTAATTGATAGGTGGCGTTTCGTTGAAAAGCAACGAAAATGTCGAAATGTGGTAAACATTCCGTTTCATACATCATTCAACTCGATAGGTATAGCAACCATACGTTAAATTTTCAAGATCGCCAAAAATCGCCAATGAACAGAATAGAACTAAAATCGTCTGCTGATTGGAACTAAAAAAATATTCATGTTACCATTTCTGTAAAACTCAATAAAGTTTAAAGCAAGGTTGAATTCATTTATGTTTGAAAAATTAAAATCTTAACTAAACATTTATAGCTTAAGCAGAGGCTTATAGCTTTAGCAGATGGCATCACGAAAGTAGCCATTATGGCGAACTAATGAAGTTTGGAAATATCCTATCTGTAACTCCGAACTGCTTGACCGTAGCGCTTCAAAACCTGTGCCAATCGATTCGTCGTGGCCAAAAACCCCAGACCCCTAAGTTTACCGGAGTTTATTAATTCTGGGGCAATTTTCGACTTGGATCCGATTCCTCGTATTATAGTATAAGATAAACAAACACCAACACTTTACACACATTTTGAGGTTTTATTGGTTTATTGAGTTTTCATTGGAGATCGCGTAGTGCTACTTAACCTTAGTTTTTATACAGAATTCCTTTTAGTGCTATTTTATTTTATGTGGAATCATACCATTGTATATTATTTATTTTCCTATTCTATACAATGCATTTAAAATACACTACTTTTGATATAAAACGTAGACGTGACGCAGAGTCTTTAAATATAAACTTTTTTTTTTCATTTAAAAACTCTAGGGCTATAATTTAGTGAAGTGTTTCCTTTTTTTCCCTGGCCATCTTTCTACTTACGAAGCTTAAAAAGATTTGGAAAGAAACCCAAGATAAATGGTAGGCTCTACGACGCGGGTTGCTGATGCATCAAAAGAACTTCGGACATTTCTAAAAGTTAGTTTCTACTTTTTTTATAAAAGTTCTTCTTAACCCATGGATAGTAGGTCTTTGAGCACATTTTTTAGGGTTTGTATCGGTCGCAACATACATCATTGAATAATATTCACATGAATGGCGGTAGGCTGAAAGCGATGTCGTCTATTTTTGTCGAAAATGAGTATATTTTCGAGTTTAAAAGGTTTATATTGAATTGAAGAATGGATGCATTTTTCTGGTGAAATGAATACATCATAAATTGTTAAATAGGTTATATGACAGTTTTCACAATGAATATAAGTAGTTGAATGTGATTCTTTAATTCTTTTAAAAATAATAGAGAAAATATTGTTTAATCGCATCAATAAAATTTATATGACAATATCTCGTAATTCATAACAAATATTCAAATAAAAAATTACAAATAAAAAATTAATTATCATAACAAAAACTTGTTTTCGAAATAAATTCATGGTTGACACAGTAACTGAAGAAAGTGACATATTTTTTCCCGATGTTATTATTGCCTGCATTTCTATGTTATAACAACTAAGGCGGAAATGTTATATTCTTGTTTGAAATTGAACCTTCTACGCTCGTTTTCGAATGCCTCATTCGTTGATTTCAAACCAGCCTTAGTATGTAGATGTTTATAAAGAAAGTCAGTTGTTCGTGTTTTATCTACTGACTTTGCAAGCTTCTCCGGTGGAAGGGTTATCGGTTTCCATTCATTATACCACCCGATTTCTACGATCGCCTTAAATACGTGTAGATATAGTGTTGAAACGCTATTTTATCAATAATGTTAAACGAGCAATTTTATTTAGATGCCATGTTTAGCGTTTTGTAACGCATTACATTCAATGTATCAAAGAAGATACAACGTGTTTCCAAATCCAAAAACAACAAGAAGATATTTTTAATTACACATGTATGCCTTTTGTTAATACATATCTAAGAATATATCAGTTAATAATTTTTCTCTGGGCTCTCAAACTTTCGTGATAACACAAAGATAAATGGATAAAATGTGTCATATTTCTTGAAGTTAATTTTCGCTTTTAAATAAGTTCTCCTAAAGACTCCACCCATTGAAATGTAGTTCTTTGTTTCCAATTTGTCGTAAAACTCTTTCACATTTAATATATTAACCCATTCAATTCGTTTTTATATTTAATGTACTAATCTGTCATCCCATTTCTATCTGGCTTTTGTTGTGTGCATCTCAATTTGGACACTTCCCAAAATGCGAGTGTTCAAGCCTGAATAATGCCTTCCGCAGATGATGTTGATGCTGAATCATAATGATGAAAAAGTTGTAATGATGTAACGTGAAGTAACATATGTTAAAAGATTAAATTCGAGATTTAGGAACTTGGAGAGATTAGCTATAACAGAATTTGTTAAAAAATAATTTTATACTTATTTTTTTATTTTGTTGCAGATTTTGTTACAGATATGGAATTTGGTTGTTAAATGTTTTGTAAGGTATAACATGGCATGGAGCCATAAAATTGTTTTGTATTATGGTTTTATTAAAAAATTGCGTTATATAAGAAAAAATAGATTAAACGTACTTTAAAAAATGTAGTATAAAAACATGTCGTAAAGGTACATTAAAGATAAAAACAACATTTATGTATAATTATTTTAAGCAAAAACATGCTAATGCATGTTCTTTTATCTTTTTGTGAAGTAACTATTTTTGTAATTTGTATATGCTTTTGTTAGAATATAAATTGTTGGCTGATGAACAAAATTAAATTCCTTATATAATAGTATAAGGAACTTAAATTACATTTTAAATGTGTAAAGAATTCTCTCTGGAGTTTAAACTATTATATTAAAAACTAAAATCCTCGGTGCAACAGCCCAATACTGAGCCAAGTCCTGGGGTGAGCAATTAAGCTTTCGTGACTGGGGTGATACAGATATGTCCCATTTAGATGGTCAGACTCATGTGGGACCCCTTCTTAATCTTTAAATTATAATATTATATATAACTGGTATTGTTTTTAGCTGTATGCTTGTTGAGTTTGATTTTATTGAATGTCCAACTTCAAACTTGTCCTAGTCTTATACTTTCCTTTTAGTAGCGAATTTAGTAGCGAATAGCTATACTATACTAGTATGTTCACGTGAGAAAACCTCATATAAACGTAGTTGAGAATAACATTCTAAAGAGACTCATAAGAGTCATAAGACCGTGGTCACGGAATTCCAAATGAAAGCGCATGCGAAGTTGTAAGGGCCCTTTCTAGTCGTTTACATAAATGGAAATTCATATCATTAATTTTAACTGAGTATTTAGTCCCCATATGATTTTCATTACGTGGACTTGGGCTCGAATTGCCGCCCCGGTGGCTCAAGCGTTAGCACGCTGGCCTTTGGAACTGCTGGGGTCAGGTTCGAATCCCGGTCAGACATGGATGTTTGTGGCCGTCAATAAATGTTGTTATTTGTCTATGTGTTTGCGTCGTCCTTCTTTGTGTGTCTCTTGTGACTGACTCTTCTGGCGAGCTGGGTAATGGGCTATAAAGCCTACACTCTCCCTTCTAGAGGGCGCATTCACTGTCATTGTCATTGTCATTGGGCTCGAATTATCTATATTGATATCCCTGTGTATGAGAGAGATTATTTTTTAATAGATACATACATTTTCTCAAGCAATGAATTAGTCCTTGACTGAGTATTGTTATATTTGAAAAGTCATTGGAATAGTTATTTATTCAAAATGCATGAAACATTTAAATGAATTCAACTATCACATTAAATTAACTTATTATTTATAAAATTAACAAATACGTCAAAAATTTTATATTCTTTCTTTTTAACGATGTTGTAATTTTTTGGAATTGAAAAAAGGCACTCTTAAAAAATATCCGTCACAATGCGATTTCGAATTGGCGAATGAATTAAACAAATTATAAAAGTTAAAAAATTGTGTCTTTCTATAGTAACATGTAAGAGTTTAGTTAAAAATATGGTTTGTCGTTCCCATTTTCGAACATTTTATAATTGGGAAATGTTTTTTCGTGATACGCAACTTCGAATGTGCCACCCGTAAGTTCCAAAGCGTCATACCAACTTTGCCACCGTATGTCTGCTAGAATTGAAACCGAAACGAAGCAATGTTTTCGGCGTTAACACATCCCAAGAAAAAGGTTTTCACATGTAACTGAGATTTAAAAAAAAGGTTCAAGGCCGTAAAGTAAACGAAAGATGATTAGATTAAAATTTTAAATTAAGAAAAAGGATATACTCTATAGCCCATATAAAAAGTTATAAGAAGAACATTGTGGCACAAAATATGTCAAGTTTTTTTTTTTCTCAAATTTTATGTTAGCCTCACAAAAGATTACATAAGGTAGATAACTTTAAGATATAAAACAAATTAAAAACAAAATAATAATAACTTTTTTTTAATGATACATGATGCAAAGTGTTTTAGGAGTAAATCCTTTCGAAAGGAATATAAAAGGTTAAAAAAAACTATATGGTATGACTAAATTATATATCCTTATGGTACAAATTAAAATTCAATTTGAATAATTATTTGTATTAATGGGATAGGGTTGCATAAGTTGCTTCGACTGTATTGCTGCTGTTGGCCTCGACATGTATGATTATTATATATTAAGCTTATCACACCATCTTATTTATGCATCTTTTAAATGCATGCTCAAAATACTTATAAGAAACATAAGAATAGATAGACCTTCAAAGAGTACACAAACTACACCAATGTTTTTGTCCGTAGCGTTACCCTGAAACTTCGTATTCATTTTGAATTTTTTTTTATTTGGTATAATACTATGCTCAGAGACTTTGGGATAGACTTAGGAAAATATTGACTTTTTCCGTCTAGTAGGCAAAACGTTATGTAAATATTCTAAATCTGATACTTTGAAACATTTAAATTCTTTATATAAGAAATGCAGCTTTCGACTTAATATAAAAAGATGTAAAAAGAAAACTTCAAAGGATGATGTATCTGATACTTTGGAACATTTGAATGCTTTATGTAGCAAATGCTAATTTGTCTTAGAAATTTAACAATAAAAAGACATAATTGAAAACTAACAATCATGTAATAGGAAACATTAAACTATTTTGGCTTGCTTAAATGTATGTTTTTTTCATATACAGAAAAAAGCTTTTTATAAAGTAAATTTAATTTTTACAAATGAAGGTTGGTTGACTTAACAATTTAAAATATATTTTTTTTCTACTATTACACAACTATAAGGGTAAATTACAAAAGTATTAACAAACTGTAGCAATTCATATCATGGAAAGAAGCTAAAAAAGTATATTTATTTGATGAAAGGCCATAAAAGTAAACACATCCCAAATTTGTCAATTTTTTTTATTTAGTAAATTAATTGTTAAAGTAATAAAGGTCTATATAAGTTCGCTATATAAATAAATAGCTTAAGGAGACATTTTGAATCCTAAAATAATATTTATTCCTTATAGTATGCTTTACCAAAGTTCCAAAACAAGAGAAAAATATTTTCAGAAAAAAAAGACCTTTTATTTCAACTCTCGTCAAAAGTTCCACTATTATTTAATTATTTAAAGACATCTTGCTCAGTTTTTAGTTTTTGAAAACATAACCGTACTATTTCGTACTACAATTCATTTACGTAGATATATGGTATATCAGTATAGATCAGTATTACTGATTCGCTTAATGTAATAATTGAAATTATCCATTAGAGAATTTCCCATTGTGCTAACTACTTTCTACAATTCAGTAAAAAAATGGAAGGAAATTATCTTCCTGTGGACTTGATCACATTTATATTTAGCGTTTCAACAAGTAACATAACAATATTTTTGAATAACTTTTAGTTCGAAAGTTTAATAACATTTTTTTATAAATCTTCATTTCACTTATTTGCTTTAGCACTATTAAACAGTACACAACAAAGCACTCTGCGTGAGACAGAATACTGCAAGATAATTCTTTGATTAATTAGTTATGAAACTGTATAATTAGTTATGAAGCTGTATTTACAAAAATTACATCGGACTTATTTTTGTCGTAAATTACTCACTCTTAACCACAAATATATTATGGTTTGTAAATATTGAATGTTTAAAAAATGGATCCAAATACTTTCTGCAGATACACGGTTTACCTGCATAGGTTAGTAGTACTGAATCGCAATAATATAAAAGCTGAAATGTAAAACCATTGGATAATTTCCCATGGTGCTTTCTTCCATCAACATTTCAGTATAGGAAGAAATGTGTTCAGAAATAATCCTATAGAGGTCCTATAGAGGTGGTCGATCACCTTTGACAGCAAGTTTCTGAAAATTCTATTCCAACCATGGCATTGAGTGATTTTATTATTAGTTATGAATACAAAAAGAGTTTTAAAAAGTAAATCATAAAAAAAATATTTCTTTTTTAGTATTTGTGCAAAATTGTAGTCAAATATGCTTAAAACTCTTGTTTACGCAAAACACGATATCTACACAAATTTTTAAATTTTGTATATCATTCAAATTTAAATATGCTTAACAAGCATTAATATAAGTCATGAAGTAAAATGATTAAGATATCTGTTCCCAAAATTTATTTATAGGCAAAAGTTTGTAGCATTATATCAAAAACACATAGAAACAAGATAGTATCAAGCATATAAATAGTTTTAAAATATCCAATTCTTAACCTTTTACTTAATAGTTTTAACAAAACCTTCTTCATACTGTTATAAAACTACTGTCAAATTTGGAAGCAATTGATAATAAAGAACTTCAGGTTTTACATTTTGCTCAAACTGAAAATCTCAGAAATTCTATTTTGAAAAATATGCGAAGAAAAACCAACAAAAACTGTTCTAGAAAAGTCTCAAAAAAGTTTCATAGAAAAATTTATTGCTTATCCTTTTAAAGTGTACGCTTTTTTTATAGGTTACAATAATTTTATTGCATGCTATAATTATACAATCATTTTATTATATGCTATTATTTTTATTTATATGCTATTAAAAATTGGCATTTACTAGGTATATAGGATATCAGCTGAAAAAAGATGATCGGATACCTAAACCACAGTTTACATTTGGCTCTAAAACTATAAAGGTAACTAAATGTACTCACGAAGATTGCTTCCCGTGGCCATCGAAAGAAGTACAAATCCCAGAATCAGAATGAGCCCGTACATCCCAACATGATTTTCGGATATTCACGGCATGGGAATCTTCAATGAGAAACAACGTTGATTTACAGGCATCATTGAGGAGATTAAGTTGAATAAGTTACATTCAAAGTCAGTACCTTTGAACTTAATAAGTATCCTGTGTAGTATTACCCAATGAGCAACTTTTTCAGAAGTCAGCACGTTTAAGTTCGTTTTTTTTGTTAAATGTTTTCTGAAAGCATTTTAAATAACAAATTCCAACAGGTATGCTTATAATTCAACCTGTATAATCGTCAAAGTGAAGATAAAGTAACTGTGTCTTCTTTTGATTAAAAAAACAAAAGAGATATTTTTGAAGTGTAACAAATTTGTGAACGCAATGTAAAATTTACAGATAAGTAAACGTGTTAGTATTTCTCAATTAGTTATGAAGATATTTATATTCTGTCTAGTGTTATTAAAGGCTATCTATTAGCAGAAAAATACTGTAAAAATGTAATATGAAACGGAAAATAGACAGCAGATTCTTCATTGAATATCAAAATAAATTGTTTCAAAATCTTCGATAGTTATTTAACGTAATTTGTGAGTTATTCCAAATAATAGAAGCTAAAGCATCCCATTTGCAATGCTTCTAATACAGTTTGATAAAAATAGTGATTTGTTCAAAAATCATTTCCGCAGCTACCAAGATGTTTTAAAAACACGTGTTTTCGAATATGAAAAATCGAATACTGACTCACAAATCAAATGTATTAATATCCGTCGAATAAATAAATATTCATCACATCCATCAAAAATTCAAATCTATCAATCACACAGCTCAGTGAAATAAGTATGTATCATTTTCTACAATTCAACATCATAGAACCACAAATTTTCAAACTTCTTGGTATTTTGCAAATCCATGAAAATATCCACTAAAGATCAAAGCTATCGATTATAATAAAAGAAAGCTTCCACAATGACAAGAACAAAAGACAACTTTTCCAAGAACTTTTTTTACTCAGACGACGAATTTTGACCGTTGCCGATCTACACCGGGCGAATTCTCGATATCAACTGAATGTCAGCTGTAGCAGACGAGGACTCGGCCGTTGGAGAAATGTTCCCACTAGGTGGCGCTGTGTTTTGGATGCAGTAAAGAAATGAGGGTTCTTATTTCTCACCAACAGGTGTTATTTCAAAATGCAGTTTTGAAATATCGTTTGAAAATTTGAATTAGAACTATTGTGCTATTAAACTGTTATACATTTTTAAAATTAAAAGTGCATAGCTATAACATTACTTTGGCTACAATAGGACCAATACTTTTATTTTAAAATAACAGGCTGACTTATTAAAGATGGTTGATAAGAAAAAAGATACACGAAAATGAGCTATCTGTCTAAGATTATCTAAGCAAACAAAATGTGAGGCAATTGTCCTGAAAAAAAAAATTGTTTTGGACAAATTAAAAAAAAAAAAAAACTTAATTTAAAAAACATCTTTTCGTTTTTATACGGAATTGGAGGTGTTCACGGTGTTTGCAAAGTTTTCGTTAATGGGGCTACCCAATATTTTTGGAATAAATAAACATGCATTTACTTAGTAATGTGTTTCGATAGGAAAAATGTAATATCATTAAACATATGTAACAATAATATTTTTTTTTAGTATTTATAATTTTAATCTGTCCAAAAATTTAATTTATAGTTATGTTTTTTGCAAAAATTATTCTAGATATTGTGCACGATAATATATATGTGATGTTTTCTTACACCTTTGAGTTTTCAGGTTCTTGTTTAGGTAATGAAATTGTTAATTTTTGGATTTGTGATTAGTGTGTACTGTATTTGGTTTTCTTTGCAAATATGATATCACAATCAAGAAACAACCTGTACAGAAACGCTTTAGCATCATTTAACTATGGATTGATATTTTGGTATTTTTAGAGGCTTATTTAATTTTTTAGTATTAAGTTTGTTGTATGTTGAAAAATTATGTATATTTATTGATGTTTTTAAAAAAAATATTTTAAGAAATAAATAAAATCAATATCGAAAGTCAACTTTTGACTCCTTAGATATTCAAGCAAACAGTTTATTTCTACATTATAAGTAAGTAAGAAGAAATTAAAATTCAAAAATTTTTTCTTCCGAAGTTAACCCTTTCAGTCCCAGTGATGCCATTTGGCATCATCACTTTCAATATTTTTTCAAAATTTGTATGTCCCGTTATGACATCCAAACACACATCATTCGATTCTTCACACTTTGTTCTATCAGACAATATTTTACATTAATCTCAATAGAAGTCAGAACTACTATTTTTTTTTATTTAGAAAATTGTCAACAAGCGTTTCTCCTGATTTTTGATAAGTTCACTTCAGTTCCACACATTTAAAACACAATTTAAACTATTTCGGTTAAAATAATTACTATTTTTTTAATAATACGTTCAGATACCTTAAAATATAACTCGAAGTGTTTTTAGGTAATATAAATATTTTTATTTTGTTGTTTTCAACAGTTAAAAAATTTTGGCATTGTCTCAAAAACCAAATAAAAAATTTAAATGAATTTTTTTCTTATGAAATTCGTATATTTGACCTAAAATAAGCTTATTTTGTGAATATCAGATGTTTCTGTAGTGTAGTAAATTTTTGGGACTGAAAGGGTTAATGCTTGGTTAGAAGTTAAACTGGTATTGTTATCCATATTAGATACATGTAACATATAATCTAATTGATACTGATTACAATGACTTTTCGAATCCTCTCTCATAAATGAATGTGTAGCAAACGTTCTCAAGGGATTTTTCTTTTTATTTTAGTTTTAATATAAAAAAAGGATACACACACAAAAAATGTTGATTAATTTGCTCTAAATAAAAGTAACTTTTATCCTCGCTCAAACTTTGTGATAGGTTACACCGGGTTATACATCATTTTGTAGATTTTTTCTTTCGGAAATTAATAAGTTTACTCCAAAATTGGTGTAAATATGCTATTTTCTATTTGTGTGTTCTAATAATTTAACAGTTGCTCCTGAACACGAGGCTTTTCTTCTTGTTTTTTATTAAAAAAATCCAAATCTAGAAACAGTTATAAAAATTACACTTGAGAATATCCAACATTTCGCAAACAACTCAATTTTATGTACATTTCAAACACAATAATAAAGGAGTAGCAGCTAGAAACGAACGATTCATACATTAATATAGAATTTAGTTAACCCTTTCAGTCCCAATGACAATTTGGCATCATCATTTTAGAAATTATTTTCTGATCATATATAGCTATTCATATAAAAAAATACATTCTTTAGGCATTTTTCAAGCAGAAAATATTTTTTAATAATCCCAATACATGTCAGCCCTATTATATTTTTTTTCAAATTTATGATCAGGAAAATGATTATGCCAAATGGCATCACTCGGACTGAAATTGTTAAAAATATAAATTTCAAAATGTTAAAAGAGTCCTATAAAGTTGATATATTCTTCGATTTGATTAATTTGATTCTGTATTTATTATGAGTTTATCTTTTGTGAAAAGAGTTAAAGAAAAACATATGTAACACTAAGAAAAAAACCTGATTATAAATTTAGATTCAGCGCACCAAATATAGTTAAAATCCGTTCTAAAATCTTTAGCATTGTGTAAGTGATTTAATTTATTTTTAATCATAAAAATTTAATTTACTTTTTACTCAAACAAATTTATACTACGTACAACCCCCATCATTTTTTTCGAAACTTAAATTCTTTTGAGCGAAAATGAAAAATCGGAAAATGAAAAATCTTGCGACGAAATCCTCTTTGAGTTACAACACACAAAAAGCGAATTCCTTTTCAGATATTCCTTTTTAAAGGCCTGATAAAAACATCTTTTCATGGAAATGAGCCTTTACATCCGCGAGTTGTATGACATTCGCTGCGAAATAAACTGCGATGCCGCTAAAATCTCCTATTTGTGATAAAGAGAAATGCAAATCTTATTGAAGCTCATCACTAAAAGTTCAAATTAAAGTGCAATATGGAGATTTCGCATTCCTTATGCGGTGATTTTCGAAGAATAAATTAATTTTAAAGAAAACCTATCTTTAACTCTTTTTCTTTCAGTGTTTTCGGCGGACTCTTAGAGTATATTTTTTTAGAATGTAAAGTTAGTATCCATGTTGTTTCTTTCAAGCTATTACTTCTTGAATCGTTTAATAAACTTTTGAATTTTCTTAGAATTGTGACCGTGATACCGAATTTCCTTTTAAGAACCTTTTAAGTCATTAAAATTCTAGAAAAATGTTTTCAAACGATATGAAATTGAATTTATTATCCTTACCGTATAGGATGATATCATATCAACACACCATTTGTGTTTAGCTACTTAAGAAATTCTCATATAGCTTTTATGGTCAAGTAAATGGCATCAATCTCTAATTTTTATGGGATACACTCATCAAGCTGTTCAAACGATTGTAAATTTTCTCCCCAATTGTCGTGAAGTGAGATATAAAAGTTTTAAATATCATGTAACCTTACTCCCTTTTGGTGTTTACTTTAGCCAAGGGTTATAATGTTATTCCATCAAAATAGAGACAACACTTGCTGCCACCAGTATTATACGCAAACTTTACACCGAAAGTTTTAACATTTAGAATACTAGACATCGCCCACAACAGCAGTTTCAAAATAGACTCGTCCAGTTTCGTTTGCTTGTGAGATCTCCGCTACTGTAGGTTCACAATAGATTCTAATAACTTTCCTGAAGCATTAATAGTACTTTTTCACAAACTTCATATGGCAGCACAAAATACATGTAAATATTTTTATAAAATTAATTAAAACTAATTAGTATCTTTTAAAATTACATTTATTAATTATTTTAATGGCAAAATAACTTTCTTCGGTATATTATTGGCAAATTTTCGTGAATACATGTCCCCCCATACTTTATATAAAAACAGGATCAAAAGTTTCCCCAGTGGAATTGTACAGTGATCTGTTACCATAGAAAAAACCTAAAGCACCTAAATTAGGCTTGAAATAGACAACCGGAAAATATTATTAAATTATCTGACTTTTCATGATTTAAGAATGCGACTTTTATGGCAGACCTGGAATATTTATAGTCAATGAAAGTTTTTCCTCAGCCAATCAGGATTGGAGATTGTGTTTTTGAAGGAGTAACTCAGTTTAAATATCTAGGTACTATTATTGCAAACAGAAATGAGATAAAAGTGGAAGTTAGGAACAGAATTTTAATGGCAAATAGATGCTACTTTGGACTGAAGAATCAATTGAAGTCAAAATTTATCTCCATTGGTACTAAACTAAACTTATACAAGACCCTAATTAGACCGATTATTCTGTATGGAAGTGAGACCTGGGCGATAAACAAGTCGGAGGAGAATAGACTTCTCATCTTTGAAAGAAAAATCCTCCGTTCAATTTTTGGGGCCACTAAGGAGAACGATGTTTGGAGGGGTTTGTATAACCACGAAGTGTTCAATATATATCGACAGCCAAATATACTAAGAGTTATAAAGTCAAACAGGATCAGATGGCTGGGACATGTTTTTCGACGTGAAGATCTGGACCCAGTAAAAAAGCTGGCGTTTTCAAAGATTGAGGGTACAAGGAGAAGAGGGAGACCGACTACGAGGTGGTTGGATAGTGTTGAGAAGGACCTGAAAGTGATGGGAATAACCAGATGGAGACAACTGGCTGCAAGTCGCCCTGTCTGGAAAAAGCAGACTGAGAAAGCCTTGGCCTGCACCAGGCTGTAGTGCTGTTAAAGAAGAAGAAGAAAGTTTTTCCACTAAAATTCTGTTAACCTCAACGTTCCTTAAAGCTTGCTTTAGACAAATGAAAGTATCAGTTTGATGCTCTTAGTAACAACCTTTAAAACAAACTATCATCTATTCTACGCCCCAAAAATCTGACGCAAACTCCTCCCAATCAGCGGAAGTATTTAAACTGTTAAAGTGCCGCAAACGACTATGCAATAACCTGAAACCAATACCAAGGAGACTTGGACAGTTTTTTCAATTTTTGGCATTGTTACTTGTAGGATTTTTTTTTTTTGGATTTTCATGTAGATAATTGCTAGTTCATTCATTTTTCTTAATAAATCTATCCCATACTATAAATGTGTTCTTTTAGCTTCCACACAGTGTTTAAAAGTTAAAAAAGAATCTTTTATAAAGGCTACGTCGAACCCATACGTCTGTTCATCACAAACTATCAAAGCCCAAACTAAAAATGCTACAGGCAAGTGTCAAAATTTTACTAATCGAAACTGGAAGTTGGGGTTCAACTCTGATTCAATAAAATTCTCAGATAAAATGTAATTCAAAATACTTAAATTATTTTTAAAACTGCAAAATTTAATAACATAAAAGACCATTTCTAGCGGAATTAATTCATCTTTACCCAAGACAACAATCACATGAGAAACATCACTTGTATTGAATAAAATTTTAGAATTATTTTTTGGCATAAATAAGTTTAGAAAGACTTTACAATATGTCACAATGAGATTCTTTGACGGTTAGTATTATTTGTTCAGAAAGAGGCACGTGGCATTATTTTTATTTTCAAAATACTACTAATTTTGTCATTTACATTTTAGCATCCATCAATTTATGATGACGTCTTAATACTAATCATTCCTTTTTGTGAGGTTGTTTTATTGCCTTGAGTCTTTAAATGGTATTTAATTATTAATTCGTTTAGTTATGTTTGAAAGTGGTGGATAGTTTCAATATGCAAGCAAAAGTAGAATATTTATACCTCTTTTTGAGTCTGAGCAACATTAGTTTTTTTTGTAATAGTACAAAATAACTAGCAAACTATCAAATAATAATTGAACTTTCAATGAAAAAGAGTTTGTTCAATTTTGACGTTTAAAAACTTAATATATAAATAAATGCAGTGTTTTTAGTTTTTTTAGGCAAATGAAAGATTTAATGTGTGAGCATTTCTAAGTGAAATTTTGTTTACAAATCTACTTGTTTATAAATAACAAACTTGCTTTGAAATCAATTTTACTTTCTGTGTAATCATTGAGTACTAATTAAAATTGCTTTCAAAAGAAAAAAAACTGTATTACACTTGTTTAATGAAGTGTATACGATATCAAACATATTATTTTGTTAATTAATTAAAATCCGACAATCAACCACGTAATCATACTTCACTATTTTTCCATCTCATCTTTTTAAAACAATGAATATTCGTTACTTTTCTATTCTCGTCTGTTACATTGCTCAGCAAAAATATATGTTCTTTTTCTAAAGCTTATTTTCTGCTTTCGTTTTCGCAATAAGTTATTTGCGGTTATAAGCAATTCGCAGGAACTTATTATATTGAGTTGTGGTCTTATCAAAATGGCTAGAAGTCGTGTCTTTGTTATGAATATTTTTTATCCCCAAAAGTGCTTGGTATTTTGACAGCTCTCATCGATCTTTCAAGTTTAGAAATATATGTAGGTGTGCCCTTGGGTATCATGATAATCAATTTCTTCTTTTTTGTGAGATATGACTTATTCCACTGCAAGAAAATATAAATGTGCTTAATATTTTCTGCTTTGACAGATTCTACAATGTTATGTCAAAACTTTTGTAAAATAAAAAGTATGGTAGGAACGTAAGTGCAGACTTAAATTTCGAAATTGTTAAGCACACATGTTTTGTAGGCGTTATAGTTTGCAACAACCGCAAACAATAACGATATTATTAAACAAATTATTATTAATATTAACAAACAATATTATTTTGAAAATTTATTATAGAAACTATCTATAATTAAATTTATTTTACGTGTTCGTGACCTACTCTTATTATTTAGGGTATTTCCTAATAAATATATTATTATTATATACTCGTCATTTGCATTCTGCAAGAAAAAATGACCCATTTTAACCCATCCCACCCTGTCGTGCATATAATGACTTGAAAAGGGTACACTGAAAAAAAATTCTTGCAAAAAAACCATAATTGTTTGGTAATGATATTTCTAGTAATAAAAACAGAATACCAGGTACTTACACCATTCAATTAGTAACCTCACTATTCGTTTTGGTAACCCATTACTAGAATTTCTGGTATCTAAAATTATAGCTGTGTTACCAGTACGTTTGGTAAGATTACAAGTATGAAAAGTAAGTTTACCAGCACAAATGCTTTTCCTACCATACGCTTTGTTTTTATACGCGAAGCATGGTTGAAATACCAAATTAATTTCCAGAAAGCATCGGTCTCTTACCATATGCTTGATGATTGGACCATGCTGAGTGCAATGATAACTACCAAATACCACGGTATTAGCTGAAATTTTGACTACCAATATGTATGTTAAATCTCACTCATCAAACACGGTGCTGTGTTGTAATCGTTTGTAACAACTCGAAAGATGTCACATAAGCAAACTATACTGATTATACTAGTACAATCGGGAGTCCTGTGGTCAGAGTCTCAATCTCCGGATTGGAAGTTTATGCGATCGAGTCCTGGTCACTGAAGACCCGCCGAGTATATGCGAAGTACGTGCTTGTTAAATCTGTTGTGTCCGAAAGTCCAGTGGGTGGTCATTGCGCAGTTTCCCACGGGTACAGGTCTCTGGGGACTATTTTCCTCCATTTAAGGGACTACCTCATAAACTACGTCGTTTAATAATATTGTCATCTTATTTGGTAGTGATACCTTTGTGTACAGACAAAATTACCTACCAAACAATGTGATTTACATAATCTTATTAGTAATATTAACTTTGTGCACGGCAATAATACTGTTTTATACAGTAATAAAACCACTATATACGGTAATGAAACCCCTATATATGGTAATAAAACCACTACATAAAGTACACTCTTTAAACAAAGACTCCTAATTTAACTCAGTCTGAGTGGATTTCACTCCTCCAGACTGGAAAATGCACTTCTCCTTTTGGAGTGGATCCTTTGTGTGTAAAACCTCCGACAGGATCACTCCAAACGAGTGATTTTAACTCAGTCTGAGTAAATATGCATGAGTCATTCCACGTCAAATCAACCAGCTCAAAATCTTCAAGTCACAGAATTCAATCTTGATTTTATTCCAAGTACTAGAGACAAATTTATTAGACACGTATTTTTTATTTTTTCAAAATTTTAAGAATTAAGAAAGTTATGATTTTTTGAAACCGAAAAGTTAAGCCTAACTTTTCCTCATATAGCATTGCGGTCTATGGGAAATTTAGTATTTTCGAACGAGTATAACTAAAAAGGGTAACCTGGGAACAACTAGCAAATTTTTGTATGGAATACTATTACTAATGGTAACATTTTGGTTAAGTAAGCTGTTGTTCCCAAAACTCCTTCTACCAAAATTTTTTTTTTAAAGTCAGAGGAGAATAGCATTAGTTCCAATGGAGAAATGGGTACAATCGGTTTGTGTTAATGAAAGAATAAGTGCAAGCGACTAGATTTTTTAAATGAAGTATTAATATTAAAATTTCTCATGTGATAGCAAACAGTTTTGAAATACTTCGTGTTATTGAAAAAATTTAAGTATTTTCCTCCTTTCAAATTTTAACTTATATTTATAATCTTTTTTTTATTTAATATAAATATTAATTGAAATTTCAAAGGTACAAGAGACTTACATTTTTCAATAATACAAAGTGTTTAAAAATATTTGCTATGGTATTTCAACGCGGTATGGTATTTTAACGCTTGCACATATTCTTTCATAAACGCAAACCTATTGTACCCTTTTCTCCATTGGAACTAATGCTATTCTCCTCTGACTTTAAAGAAAATAATTTTGGTGGAAGGAGTTTTGGGAACAACAGCGCACTTAACCAAAATGTTACCATTGGTAATAGTATTCCATACAAAAATTTGCTAGTTGTTCCCAGGTTACCCTTTTTAGTTATACTCGTTCGAAAATACTAAATTTACCATAGACCGCAATGCTAAATGAGAAAAAGTTAGGCTTAACTTTTCGGTTTCAAAAAATCATAACTTTCTTAATTCTTAAAATTTTGAAAAAATACAAAATACGTATCTAATAAATTTGTATCTAGTACTTGGAATAAAATCAATATTGAATTCTGTGACATGAAGATTTTGAGCTGGTCGATTTGACGTGGAATGACTCGCTCGCCTTTACGGTGTCGAAAATGCACTTCTCCAACTGGAGTGGATTTCACTCTTTTGTTTTAAGAGTGTAGGGTAAGGTGGGGTAAGTGGGCCACCTTTTTGGCATAATTCAACTTTAGACCCTCATACCACTGGATATAATCGGCCTAACAACTTATTTTTTTTGTGGTCCATTCTCTCATATGTTATTACTGTACCCATGACAACCTTAACACAAATTGGCAAAAAATAAATCTAAAAAATATGTTTTTCATTTTGGTCATCCGGGTGGCCCACTTGCCCCGCAAGGTGGGGTAAGTGGGCCACCCCCCTAATATATTTTTACACATAGCTGGTAGAGATAAGGCTGGGCAAGTGGAATAATCTACATGATTTTTTGAGTGTTTGAAAAAAAAAAGTAATGATGTATCTTTAATAGTTCCCCCATAGCAACTTTTTCTGGCTTGCAAGCTTACTACAAGAAAAAATACGTTAATTTTCATCTTGTCATTTTTGCATGTAGTGTAAAAAAAATTTTAGGGCTACAGATTTTAAACTGGCCTATGTCAATGAATAGGACTATGAATAGTGTGCATGACTAACCCTATGAATCAGTAAATATGACTTTTTTTTAAGTATATTAAAGAGTTGGGGCTAGTGGGCCAGGGGTGGCCCACTTACCCCGCCATTGTGGTGGCCCACTTACCCCAAACGCGGGGCAACTGGGCCACCCCAATTTTCTTTTAACTTTATCAACATCACAAGTACATGACACTACAAAAAGATACTATGTTTTATACACTTTCAAAATATATAACATTTTGTTTTGTATCATGAACCGTTTGGAAATAAATTTAAAAATAGTATGATGACGTGAATTACGAAAAGATGCAATTTTAAAAATTTTCACAAAAAGGATTGTACCTTGTTACATACTTAAGTGAAAATGTTGCCATAATGTTTCCTGCATCTATTGGGGTAAATACGTAAAAATATTGCAACAGATTTTTTTTTACGTCCATAATTCGGAAAATGCCAGGGGGGTGGCCCACTTGCCCCAATGGCCCACTTACCCCACCTTACCCTAATAAAACCAAATGTGCTACTAAACATCATGATAAATGAAACCATACTTGTCTAGTAATTTTACCATAAATTCATTACCAAACACATACTGGTAGATAAACCACATTTTTTGGTGTTCCATATGAGCCAGAAAATACGGTTAGATATACCGTATTCTGGTAGTTGGAATAGAATTTTTTCAGTGTAGTTTTAGCTAGTAAAAAGAAATTGAAATTGATATTTGCGCTTAAAACAAACATCAATTTTTTGGCCACTATAAACGTTTAGAAATCTGAAACTTGTTTAGAAATTGGGATCCAAAGCAATTGTCTGAGCGATTAGTTAAACGTTCCCAGTGACCATGTGACTAACAACATATACATGATTTTTTTTATTTATAAATATTTTTTAATATATTTCAATATTTTTTTTAATTTGGAAATAATCTACAATTCCACATTTTGTCTTTTAAACAACTTCAGTTTGAAGAAGATAAAAGTTAGGTTAGGTCGAAAACCTCATGGTAATACACTTTTCTAATTTGCATCTTTACACAACGCAATTTTTTTTATTCTCTTCACTATACGATCAAAATGTATTCTTTTTCGTATTACATAAATTATGAAGCACATTTCTTGCACCGTGACAGTGATATAAAACAGAAAATATATCGAAATAACAAAACCGTTGTGCTGAAATTATTTTTTTGTCTAAAGATCCTTTAAAATTCAACATTAATACTTTGAAAAAGAAAATGAGAATTATATGTTTCTTTTTTCACAACTTACAAAGGGATGGCTTTTCAAATTCGTTCTCTAATTTGAACTGATGATTAAACACTGTTTATGAATCCAATATAAACTAATATCCCACTAATTTAAAAAAAATATATATTTTGCGTAACATGTTTTAAATTACGCTAATAATTCCCAGTTGTTTTTAAAATTGCAGTATTTATATTCAGTAATATTTTTTTGCAATTTTTTTTTAACTCTCTCATACTAGAGTATGGTTATGTGGTTTTAAATCTATTTTTTTTAGGGGGCAATTAGTAGCTTTGATAAGAACCTTATTAATGTAATTGAACTGGCGTGTCTTCAGGGACCAAGAAAAAATGAATACTTTTTTTGTCATTTTAAAACAGATGAACTCTCTTCTTCCAAATAGAAATTTAATTTCTACAACAGAAGACATTTGAATAAAATAATTCATTTTTAACTCAAAAAACATATTTAAATTTCATTTTATCTCTAAAGTAATGATGAAAAACATTTATTTATGCAGCGCTTTATAAAAAAAATAAGAATGATGAGATTTTAAGAAACATAAAAATATTCAAAAGCCTCCGCAAAAAAATAATAACTTAAATAATATATTTACTTATACATAACTCTTTTGCTGAATCTTGAACTTTCGCGAAAAAGGGTTTTTTGTAAAAGCATAAAAGAATGTCTTCTTCAATCAAAATTAATATCATATTTTTGGGAAATAAAAAACATTTTGGTTTTTTATACCTCATTAAAAAGCACTTTTAGAAGTACACGCTGCTTAAAACCTTTGATCAAATCTGCTCTCGAGTGGTCGAATATGCAAATTTAATTCTGAAAATCTAAATTTTTTGCACTGGATTAGGATGTTAAAAGTGTCCAGATAGCAAAACTGTAATTTATAGTAATTAATTAACTCTTTTTAGACAAAGTATTGTATTAAATGATTTAATTGACATTACTTTTTGTACAAAAAATTACACGTCCCATTACTTTTGATTATCTTTTAAATTTAACCTAAAATAAAAAAAAATTTAGATGATTATTCTAGTTTGAATAAAAAATTATTTATGTAATGAATAAGCAGTATTACATCTTCTAAGTTTTACTTGAGATATAAAGATTTTTTCCCTATTATTTCGTTTTACGAGTTTGCATGATATTTTTAGTCACATATATTTTTTTTTTCCGATGTGATACATTATCAATTAAATTGGAGTGACATGATTATTCCCTATTTAATATTGTTGTATTTGTTTTATAAATAATTTAAGCAATAATATCTATAAAATAAAATTTAATCAACATAGCGTTTTCTTGACGTTTTAGGTTGCACAACTTTGATTGTATGTTATTCTGGCCTTGAGACAAGATGAAATGCTGAAATTCCATTTTTATAAATTATTTTTCGCGTTAAATTAGAGTAGTAGGCCGATGAATTACAAACCAAAAAATCCATGAATATTAGTGAGAACTTAATTAAGTTAAAGATGCTTTTATGATGAGCCCATCAAAGCTATTATAATACTTAATTACTTGTACACTTTATACCGCGTATAACTTATTCACATCCTAATATATTTATTTAAAATCGTATGGCTTAGTATTTTTCCTTAAGGGGGTTCAGTACCCCAAAATCGGTGACAAAATAATAAAAAATATATATTGGCTTAAAATACTATTACAGCCTTTATTAATAATGTCACAAAATATCAAGACGATTGAAAAGTTTTTTTTGACATAAAAAGTCATTTTATTTAACCCTTTCCTTACTGAAATGGTTAACAATAAAAACTTTAAACGCGTTTTGCTCAGAACGTGATTTTTTGAACTTCGATGTACCTTTTCTCAAAATCTATGCTATGTTTTCTCGTAAACTTTTTTATATGATGTAATACACAGTATAGATTAATCTGAGGTTATAAATTTTAATAAAACTAAAGTGAAAAAAACTTTATGGGGCAAAAAAGTGAAGCATTTCATGATTTTTTGGTACTTTAAAACTTATTTTATTAAAAAGAATCTAACAGTTATTTAAATTATTTAAAAAAAACTTTTAACCTCAGATTAATATGTAAGGTTGGTATAACACAAACAGAAAATTTTAAGATGATCTGATCAGTAGTTATTGTGAAAAGGTACATTGCAATTGGGCAATTTAACATTACCGATATACAACATACTGAACCCCCTTAACTAATACGGTCATATGGGGGAATTATGGGTCAAAATACAACAACATCCTTTTTTTCTAAAGTATGAAAGATAAAAAGTTTTAATTTGGTATGGAGTAGGCTAAAATAATTAATAATTTTTTGAAATAATAACTTTACCTAAAATTTCATTATTATTAATTTTATTTTAATTATTGAGTGACCTGGATTTGGGCAATTATGGGTCACACATTAGGTAAATATGGGTCACCCTCTTTATTAAAGTAATGCATGTCAAAAGTAAATTAATTTTTGGTTGCAGTTAAAATATAATTTAAAGCAAACTTTTGAATCCTAAATTAACTTTTTATTAATATTCTTTCTCGGAAAAAAATTAGACTTTATATTTTGCTAAATTTGTTTAAGCTCGAAGAATAATGATGTAATCTTTTTAATAAATAATGCCACAATTTCCCATTTACATTCTTTCGAAAATTCAGTTATTTATCGTTTGTTAAATTAATTTACAGTTGGAAGTATCTCGAAAGTTTTTCGTAAGTTTAGCAAAATGGCAACGGTCAAAATATTGAATAAAAATGGAATTTGCATGTTATTTCAATGTAGATTAAATTTTTTGTTATTTAAATTTTAAATAAACTTTTAATTCCAATTTTTTAATGAAATTTGGAATGCAGCCTAATCTGATGTTTTGCTTCAAAATGACGTATACCACGTAGCTAAAAACACATGAAAAATTAAAAAATATCACTGACCCAGAATTACCCCAGTAAACTGGGGATAAATCGATATACCTTTAAAATCATTAAAAAAAATAATTTTGAAAATATTTATATCGGAATGAAAAGCTTAGACCTTTTCCTATTGAAAAATAGCACCAACAAAATAGTTAGTTCAAATATGTTTCTCCAGTATGGATCTTAAAAAAAAAATCATGTTTTTCAAAGACAATCTTTTTTGAGGATGTTTTTATAGTAGTGTAAAAAGTATTTTTTTCCCTATTATTTGCTGCAGAGTTACATTGTTTTTGAACTTGATATAAGAAAACAGAATGTATAAGGATGACTTTGCATAATTTATTTGTTTTGTAAAAGCCATTTTTAATTCTTAAAACTTAGTGACCATTATTTACCCCGGAAAGAGAGTGACCCATAATTCCCCCGTGTGACCCTAATTGTTTTCCAATTATCGGAAGTTGGATTTGTCAGAAAATCGGTTTTGTTTTGGAAGATGAGACGGCTGATCGTTGTAAGAATAGAAACACATGCAGTTGTCCTACTACTCTGGCAAACTTAAGCTTTGGCTTAAAGTATACATCGGAGGTTTAATTTTCACTAATGGCTACTTCTATTATACATGTGACTCTAATCGAACAAATGCTTTTCAGTAGAAAAAAAAATATTTAAAGGTCAAAAGAAAAGAAATAATCTTTAAAAAATTCACTTACGTGCATCAAAATTCCAAATATTTTTCTGTAATTTTGAATGCAAAATTTGTTTTATTTCAGTTTTGAAAGCAATAAAGTATGCAACGACGATTTCATTTACGGATTCAAAGAGAAGAGTATGGGGTTGTTTCACGGCGAAACTGGCAACACCTGTCTTCCTCAACTAGAATTTAATGTCTCGGCTTTAGAATTACTTTGCTGACCCGGCAGCACAACAGTTAGGTAACCAGCGCGCAATAGATAGCAGCATCTGTAACGTATGTGTATATGTGGGTGAGTGTGTTTTGTTTGTCTTACTTGACGAAGGTTTTAAGCGGAATTCTGAACAAGCACACGAGCCTGAAAATGTATGTCTACCAACCAACCAACTAACTTAAGAATTTAATTTAGAATTGGACTCGTTCCTTTCGGACCGACCCATCCCTAATTTAGAATTACTATTTACTGTTTATGTTTTGTTATTCGGCAGTGAGTTTTCGTAGAGAATATTGAAGTTGTTAATTTTTTTAAATTGCCAAATTTTTGCTGCGTTGTTGGCTGTTCTAATAATTCATTAACGCAAAATTGCACAGAAAGAAAAGTTCCATAACACGTATTTCCCCATGCTGATCCTGAATTGATGAATAAGTGGCTATCTCAAATTAAACGAGCATGGAGGCCGCCATCTTTGAAATTCTAGTTGAGGAAAACAAACCCACAGAGGTGTTGCCAGATTCGCCGTGAAACAATCCCATTATAATTAATCTTAATCATGTATGTTTTGTGATAGCTTTTGAAATATGTTTGTTACAGCAAATTATTATATGTACTACATTAATTTTTCGCATTACTTTCGCTTGGGTTCTTAAAATGAGATATTTTTACAATTACAAAAACAAACAATTATTTATTCATCCTGTTAGCATACTTTTCTAACAGGAGAAATCCTTCACATAATGCTCGCCTCATAGTTGTGAGTGAAGCAAAATTACGTTTAGGATGGAAATAGATTCTATATAAATAACAATAACAGTAACTGGACCTGTAAGACGAGAAGTGTTCGGGAAAAAATACTTTTCTTTTTAAAAGAAACGCCAAAGATATATTTTAGTCCAAATAATTGTTTTTAAATACTTTTTAAGTGAAACTAGCTATTTATAACGGTTCATTCTCGTCTTCTCATTTTTTATCCTTCTTCTGGGACGAAATAGTTTATCTCACTTTTAACAAAAAATATATATATACTTCCATGAAGAAGGAGGGGAACAGCACAACTCTCTTCCAAAAGAGTTCTAAGAAGAACGGCAAATAAACGTCGAGTAAATCCCAGGATTTTTATACGTGGCAATTTCTTTATTTCTGTGTCCACGCAATGTTTGGAAGGATATTTTTTTTTGCCTAAGATAACACCACGGGACTTTTTATCTGTTTCTCTTTTCCTATTTCGTTCGTTGTATGACCTTATCTTTTTTTTTCTGGAACATGGGAAGTTGAAGACAAACATTGTGCAGTTTTCTCTTGTTGAAAGCCCGGAAAAGAGAGTGTTAAGTGAAAGAAAGTTGTTTGTTTTTCTTTGGAAAAGCATATTTTGAGTGTTCTCCATGCGTTGTTTTTATGTTGGTGGAAGACAGAATTCAGTATGTGATTTTGATGGCAGTTTTGGTATCATGACGAATAGAGTGAGATTGTCCATATGAGTTTTTGAATGATTTTCTACTAAATCATCAATAGTCCATGAATAAAAGTTTTATAACATTAAATGATGAAAATGTTGTCATAGGTCTAATATATATTTTCAGCAATTGCTACAACGTGGAAGTTCATTATCATTGAATTTTATCATTGTCATTGAGTTTTGGTATTATGATGAATAGAGTGAGATTGTCCATATGAGTTTTTGAATGATTGTCAACTAAAGCATCAATAATCGATGAATAAAAGTTTAATGTAAAATCAAATGATGAAAAAGTTGCCACAGGTCGAATGCATATTATCAGCAAGTGTTACAACATGGAAGTTCATGATAAGCAACATTTTTTTCTGTTAACTCGAACTTAGTGTGCACGCAAGCTATGTAAAAAAATGGAACCATTTTTAACAAATAAAGAAATGGTTATGGTTGGCGTAATGTTAAAATAGGATGACGGAAAGATTTTATAATGCTTTTTTCCCCTAAAATGTAGCAAGGAATAAACTATGTGGTAAATTTTACATTAGAAAGATACCCTCTTTTATATTTAGCAATTCACACATAGTGGGACAAATTGAGACACTATTTAAATGCTCTTATGACTTGTGATCAATTTTATGGATAATACATTCGCTGTTGAATATTCAAGAAACAGGAAGCTTTATTTGAAGTTAAATACTGTATTGTTATTATTATAAATGTTAAATCCCAAACACTTTAAAAAAATTTTTAATCTGTAATCCTACAAAAAATAACAAAGAAAAGAATTAACCGGCACGCTGAAATACAAAGTAAGCATAAAATTTATACTTTGTAGAAGCAAATCTGCTAAGTAGCTTAATCTTCAAAATATTTGCAAGTCTCTTCGGAAATATTCATATACGTTAAGGACCATCATGTTTAAATACGACTTTGTAAAAGCTTTGTAATTATAAGCGGCTTTATTTATGCATTAGCTGCAGATTATTTATCATAAAATTGAGATATTTTGGATGAGGTTTATATTGCGTAACTAAATCCAGGGATTAAATGACAATTTTAGCTAATTAAAATGTAATTGAAAGTTATGTTATTAAAATTCTGTATAAATGTTGTCGAACCTCTACGTTGAACCTATTATATTTCATAACTTAACTCCTAGGGCTTAAGTCATCATATTTACGTAATCGAAATTAATTAAATTATAAGAATCGGAAAACATTATATAATAATATAAAAGCAGTGTATAAATGAATAAGTATGTATTACTATAGTTTTAACTAAAGCTAAATAACATGAAATATTTTGGGAATTTCTAATTATGCTAATAATTTATTTTTTTTTGTAAAAATAACACATAAAATTGATAAATATCAATTATTGCATAATAGAAATATACATGCCATAATAATGTTTAAAAGATTTTCATTACAATTAAAAATAATTAATTTGCTAAATCATTTACAAGAATATATTATCATTAAATGGATTACATTTTATGCAGCGTTTTTATTGCTATTTTATAAATGAAATAAATTATTTTAATCTCATTAATTCTGCATGAGAATATAATTTAATGAAAATCTTAAAACATGAAAATTATACAGTTATTCATTTTCTAATAAGTTTTTATTGAATAATGTGATAATAAAGAAACCATCATTACTTCGTTCGATGCTTCTGAAGCCTGGTTGGGCGAAGTTGTAATTAGGCCTTCATTAACTATATTCATAGGTTACGTGAATGCTTTCTTTTGGTAACAGAGGAAAAGAGTAACAGATAAAATTTAGACTATTTTATTTACATATTTACAACATCAAAAGTATTGCTGACATGAACACTTTACGCGTGTGAATTAGCTCTCATAACAAGTGGTGCATTCAGTTTATATAACATAAGATACGTGCATAAAAATAAACTATTGCAAAATAAAACGGATACATAAAATTTTAAGTGTTTGGTTGAATAAGTTTAAGTTTTGGTTTGCTTAAGATAGGTTACAGATAATGGTAGGTTCAGCACAGCAAAACTTGAGACAGGACTAGGCTGGTGGCTCACCACAGGGCTCCCCCGCAAGTCGAATTCTAGGGTAGACGAAAGTGAACTTTCCTGCCGCTTCTTGTTGTGTAGGTTTTTGAGTCTATTGCTTGTGGTGCTGAAGAGGAATCGGGACTATTTTCTGTAATGAAGAATGCGGGTTTTAGTCTATTGATCGAAATGTTTTTTTCATATCCTTTAACACTGAGTTTGAAGAACTTTGTGTTTCTCTGAAGCACTTTGAATGGTCCTTCATACGGTGGCTGAAACGGACGCAGTCTTGGCGCACAAATACGTGTGAAGACTGCGACAAGTCCTTGGCAACGAACACGTCGGTTTGAGAGTGTCTGGACGGTGGAGTGGGTTGGAGCTTCTGCATGGTGTCACGCAAACGATGCACGAAATCAGCGTGAGTTGGAGTATCCGCTGAAGAAGAACACCTGAAGAACTCTCCTGGTAGTCGCAGTGTCGTACCGTACACCATTTCAGCCACACTGACACCTAGATCTTCCTTGACGCAGGCTCTAATACCTAGTAAGACACTTGGTAGTACCTGAACCCACTTGTCAGTAGCCTGGCATCTAATCGCTTGCTTTAGTTGCCGGTGGAATCGCTCGACAAGTCCGTTGGAAGCTGGGTTGTAGGCGGTGGTTCGGAGCTTTTCGGTCCCCAGGAACTTCATTAGTGCACCGCAGAGGTCGGATTCGAAGGCTCTACCCTGATCGGTAGAGATGCATTCCGGGACTCCAAAACGGGATATCCAGCCTGCGAAGAGTGTTTCGGCGATGGTCGCTGCAGTCTGGTCCACCATCGGGAAGGCTTCCGGCCAGCGGCTGAATCTGTCTACACAGGTCAAGACGTAGGAGAATCCACAGGAAGTCGGTAGAGGACCCACAACATCGACGTTGACGTGGCTGAATCTGCAACTAGGAAGAGGATAATTACCAATGGCAGATTTTGTGTGGCGGTGGACCTTGTTCTTCTGGCACTCCAAGCAAGCTTTGCACCACTCAGCAATGTCTCTGGCCATTTCCTTCCAGACGAACCGCTCGCGCAGCAGCTTGGTGGACGCTTTCACTCCAGGATGGGCAAGGTTGTGTAGTGCTGAAAAGACACTAAGACGAAAGTCAGTAGGGACGTATGGGCGTACAGTTCCAGTTGAGGTGTCGCATATTAGCTTTGAACTGGTTTGTGGTACAATGAGAGGTTTTAATTCAAGACCAGTTTTAGAATTAAGCAAACGCTTTAACTCCTCATCTTGCAACTGCGCTTTAGCCATAGCGTCATAATCGATAGTGCTGGGCACTTGTACCTCGGAAATACGAGATAGTGCATCAGCGACGCAATTTTGATCTCCTGGTAAATAGCAAATATTGGTTGTGAACTGGCTAATGAATTCTAAATGCCTTTGTTGGCGTGGAGAACAGTTTGCATTATTCTTTTGGAAGGCAAAAGTTAGTGGCTTGTGATCAGAAAATATTTTGAATTCTCGGCCTTCAAGCATGTGCCTAAAGTGCTTGACTGCACAATACGCGGCCAAAAGTTCGCGGTCGTATGTGCTGTATTTACATTCCGCTGGATTTAATTTTCTTGAAAAAAATGCTAGTGGTTGTACTATGTTGGAATGAGCTTGTTGCAACACGCCCCCAATTGCTATTTCAGAGGCATCTACACACAAAGAATAAGTTGCATCGACTTTAGGGTGAAATAAAAGAGGTACTTGCGAAACAGATTCTCTGCAGGTCTCGAAAGCTTTTATTGAACCTTCGGACCATTCAATAGTGGTCTTATCTCGCTTTTTCTTTCCTTTAATAAAGTCGTGCAAAATAGCTTGTTTTTCAGCGGAATGGGGGATAAATCTGTGATAAAAGTTCAAAAGAGCTAGAAATCTTCGTAATTCGTCAATTGTTTGGGGTCTAGGATAATTGACAAGAACTTCGATTTTTTCTTTTAAGCGCGAAATGCCTTGAGATGAAACTTGATAACCCAAAAATGGCAGTGTATTTACAGCAAAAATGCATTTATTTACATTGATTACGATTCCATAATCGGAAAATCTTTGAAATACTTGTTTTAAATGTTCTCTGTGCTCATTTTCATTTCGAGAAGCAATCAAAACATCGTCAAGGTAAGCAAAACAGAAATCTAATCCACTCAAAACCGAGTCTATGAATCTTTGAAAAGTCTGTGCGGCGTTGCGCAAACCAAAGCACATGTTTACATACTCGTATAAACCGATTGGCGTTATAACTGCCGTTTTGCAGACGTCGTTGGGATCCATAGGTATTTGGTGGTAAGCTTTAATTAAGTCCAGTTTTGAAAAAACAGATTTGCCGTCTAGCTGTAGTGAAAAGTCGTGGATGTGACGAATTGGGTACCGGTCAGGTTCAGTGATTGAATTTAACCGCCGAAAGTCCCCGCAGACACGCCATTCCCCGTTATTCTTACGAACCATATGTATTGGGCTGGCCCACGTACTTTTAGAAGGTCGGATTATTCCCATATCCAACAATGATTTGAATTCCTTTTTAAGTTCTGCAAGTTTTTCCGGTGATAAACGCCTAGCTTTCGCAAACACGGGTTGTCCCTTTGTTAAAATACAGTGGGTTACACAGTGTTTTTTAGGCGAATCGTTCGAGTTAGGTTTAGTGATTTCCGGATATTGTTTTAGCAAATCAGAAAAGGGCATATCATTAGAAATGGTAGTCAGGCCAAGATTTTGAGTAGGTTTTACTTGACCTTGGGTAGATAAAGAAGTTAGATCGTCTATGAGTCGGCGATTCCGTACATCTACAAGAAGTCCGTAGCGTTCTAGAAAGTCGGCTCCTAAAATTGGATTGGAAACATCCGCAATAATGAATTCCCAAGTAAAAGCACGGCGAAGTCCTAGATTTAAAGTTAGCCTTCGTGTGCCGAAAGTAGAAATTTTGGAACCGTTTGCAGCATAAAGAAAAAAGTCCTTGGAATCTGGTACACGTGTAGAACCTTTAGGATAAACGGAAACACATGCCCCGCTGTCAACCAAAAACTTTTTTCCCGTAACTTTATCAAGAATAAAAAGACGACTTGACTGTTGGCCGACATCCGTTGTCGTCGAAACAAATGGGCCAACTAGTTTTCCAAAAAACTGCATGGCTTTACACAGTTTCGTGCGTTTTTCCCAAATTTGAAATGATACCAACAATTAGGATATTTTTGAACGATTGCAGGAGACCTATGTCTGCGATCCCGCGATCCAGTTCTCGAATCCCTCTTACGAGGTGAACTGTTTCTGTTTCGAGCACGTGAAAGCCGTTCTACACTTTTTTGCAATTCTGAAATTTGAGCTTGCAATACTTCGAATGAGCAAGAGGGTTGATTACGAATTTCGGACATTTGAGTTGTTAGTCCAGAAACTTCTGTAATTTTATCCGCTAGTGAAGCTAGAGAGTCCAAAGGTTGGGTACTTACAGACAAGATTTGTTGGCAATGTAAAGGTAACCTTTGTTTCCATAACTGACAAAGCATGTCATCAGAAAGTTTGTTTTGAGCAAGATCCCGCATTTCGCGTAAAAGTTGTGAAGGTTTTTTGTCTCCTAGTTGAATTTCTTGCAGTAAACTTCGTAAACGAGATGTTTCACTTTGCGAAAATTGACCTACAATTCTTTGTTTTAAGGTTTCGTATTTGTTACTTTCAGGTGGACTACGTACCAAATCACTCACATAGGTAAGAATGTCGGTATCAATAGCCGCAACGACAGAGTGGAATTTAGTACTATCGTTCGTTAAACCCGATGTGAAAAACTGAGATTCGAGCTGAATAAACCATAATTCCGGATTAGCTTTCCAGAATGGTGGTGCTTTGAAAGCAACACGGGCAAGTTCAGTGTTTCCAGACGTAGATTGATTACTGAGGGCACTATCGTCCGGGGATTCTTTTTGATCAGCCATATTACGAAAAGAATTATGAAAAGTTAAATACAGAGTTGAAATATGATTTAAATTTTAACTGGTCCTGAAAAAAACCAAAACAATGTTACCACTGTAGATGAAAGCAGCTTGAAGTTCGCGAAGACTGGTCACCACTGAAGCCTGGTTGGGCGAAGTTGTAATTAGGCCTTCATTAACTATATTCATAGGTTACGTGAATGCTTTCTTTTGGTAACAGAGGAAAAGAGTAACAGATAAAATTTAGACTATTTTATTTACATATTTACAACATCAAAAGTATTGCTGACATGAACACTTTACGCGTGTGAATTAGCTCTCATAACAAGTGGTGCATTCAGTTTATATAACATAAGATACGTGCATAAAAATAAACTATTGCAAAATAAAACGGATACATAAAATTTTAAGTGTTTGGTTGAATAAGTTTAAGTTTTGGTTTGCTTAAGATAGGTTACAGATAATGGTAGGTTCAGCACAGCAAAACTTGAGACAGGACTAGGCTGGTGGCTCGCCACACTTCTCTTGCTTGGAAAACATTTTTGAATTAATGGAAATCTCAATTGTTTCAACGCAAGAAAAGAGGAGAGTTGCAAATAAGAAAATAATTCAACACATAAATGTCTCTTTGTCTTGAATATATTTTAATAAAAGAATAATTAGTAATGCAGAACTTTATCTCAGCAATAGCACTTTGTACTGTGTATTGTAACATGACATATTTTTAAAACACAGAACGTTTACATAACCTTTGTTTGCACAAATTCTTAAGAAATTGTAAGATAGTTTTGCATTTAGCGAGATATATGGCTGAAATTTGTAAAAATCTCCAACACATTTCATTTCATTCTCTTGCAAACTCGCTGTTTTAAATCTCTCCAAAGCAGTAAATTTATAACACGATCTTCTTATCTGTCAAAACTACAAAGTTAGAGCCTGAACACATGGGACAAATCGTTCTTCCATAAATTTCCAGTTATCTTATTTAATATCTCTCTAAGGAACACAGGCTTTACCAAAGCATTTTCTTGGATTTTAAGATTTTGGTTGCGTTGTAATTCATTCAATTTTATTAACAGTAAATCTGATAAGAAGTGCATAAAAATCGTTCTCATAGTTTTTATTTTGTAAAACTATAAAGAACATTTAAATTTATTTTTAAATTGTTTGTTGTATTTACATTAATTGATTTTAATAACCATGTATCATTAGAGAAAAATACACAAATTTTAATTATAACTTTACACCTTTCACCTCTTTTTATTACCTGAAGAAATATTTTGACACAATTTTGCTTAATGTACTTTATAGAAAACAATTATTGTTTGAATTAATGGTGACGTAGAAGTAATGATGTGTATATTTACGAAGTTAGTTCATTAAAAATTGAGACTTACAACCACCATCCTCAAAACAAATGATGAAACGGATTTCTTAATTTGAGGAAAGGAAAACTCGAGGCATTTCCCTGTAAACAGTTTCATCAAAAATGAAGAAAATTTCTTCAATTTTGAGGATCCATTTTTTCTCGTGAGGCTTGTAGTTAATTCTGTAGAAGTGGATAACGGACAGACAGACCCCGACTGTACGAATATAATACCTTCCCCTTTTTACACTATAAACGTAGTGTGGAGGCTAAAATACAGCATTTATATAATTGAGGTATGAAAAATGCTAAAAATTCTTCTAATCCCCATGGCCGTTAATTTTTCTGTCACTTGAAGTTTGAATTTGTAATTTTATGAATATACTATCAACTCTAATAAAATAGGTTTAATTCAGCTGACGTAAGGTATTCATATTTCATTTCTGATCTGCCATTCGATCGGTACTCCGATTGGTTCGATTTCCCCGCTTGACATTGATTCACAATTCGATGATAAAGAATGAATTGATTTTTTTCAACATTTATGTTGCCACTCAACAACTGAAACATGGCCCTTGCCAAATATTGTGAAAAATGAAAAACAGTTATTGGTAAAAAATAAGTTATTAACTAGCTATCATATTACAAAAATAAATCAATGTACATTTTATTTTTTTTATTTATTTTATATTTTATGTAAGATAAACCTCTGCAGCAGCTTGTTATGTTACTAAACAATAAGTTAATAGCTAGCTATTATATTTTAAAATAACTCAATGTTCGTTTTATTTTTTAGTTATTTTATATTTTATGTAAGATGAACCCCTGGAGCAGCTTGGAAGAATTTTATACGTAATCCAACCGAAAAATAATTTACACACATAACACTCAACCAAGAAATTCGACGAATCGAGTTTAGTGGAGCATTGAACATCTAATTCTATTTACTCTGTTGAAGTTATCTATTTCGTAAAGAATAAAGTAAGAACTTAAAAGGAATTTCTAGCGTAGGCGTCCCATTTTCCCGCTACTTCAATGGTATTGCAGAGGTGGAATGACATCATGGGACCTTCCTGAATTTTTATGTTCTGAATCCAATAAGACATTCTTTTAAGGAATAAATTTCAAAGAAATGTGTTTGAAATAAAATCTAAGATCTAGAACATTATAGTTTGTAGATTCTGAACAATGTATAATTTAATCTTGCGAATAAAAAAATCGACTACATTCTTAGAAATAACACTTTCATTTATGACGATTCATGAATCCTCAAGCTCATTTCCTTAATTTTGAGGATTGTATCGTCAAACTATCACGCGACTTTTGAGTAAACGCGAATCCTCACTTTTACGATCGTGATTTGACGATTCTGTTTCTTGATTTTGAGGAAGCTGAATCTCATCGTTGTACTCATATGCTCAAAAATGACGAAATATTTCTTTAGATTAGATGACATTCAAATCCTCATAAAAATGACGATTCAAATTTCCTCACTTTGAGGAAACGAAAACTTGGAGCATTTGCCAGTAATGAAATCGTCAAAATTAAGGAAAATTTCGTCGTTTTTTAGCATTCTTTTTTTAGAGTGTATAAATAAAAGGTAGAATGAGATGTCAATAAAGTTATAAGAGTGATTATTATAAATATCAGTCATCCAAGTGGCATTTTTAGAGCAATCGCTTTGTTTAACATCCTCGCTCTTATTATTCTGCTTAACCTTTTCCTAGAAAAATTCTTCACTTTTATTCTTAATCTTTACATACTTAACAAGCAAATATATGCTAAAAAGTATGTTTTCCAAGTAACTAAAAAAATATGTTTAATAGTTTTTGAGTGACACGTCTTAAGCTAAAAAAATACACATTTCTTGTGCTATAAATGCAAAAAAACCGTATCGCTTATTTGAGGTTAACTGTTTATTTTAACATTGTTTTTAATGCAAAATGCCTTTCAAAATTAACTACTAGAACAGCTTTTTCAAAAATTTGAAAAAAAAATTAAAAACTAAATTTTTTAAGAACTCTTATACCCTACTAACCCTCGTTCAACTTCATTTGTTATAGAAATAAATAACTGATACCTGTAATCAGAGGCTGAAAACAGATATTTCGATATTCTTCTATCAGACCAGTTCAATTTCGGAACTAATTAAAGTGTCAATTGTTTGTGGGGTGGTTTTAAAAGTTGTCCCCAATCGGGGACGCCAGGTCGCAAGAGGATAAGGTGACGAAATTTCTTCCAGCTTTCGCATTGCTCCTTTTGTAATCGGTGCTCCAATTAGTTCTCGGTTCCCACGTGACATGGATTCACTAATCGGGGCCAGAAAAATAATTTATTATCTTTAACTTTTCTACTGCCTCTAAAAGACTTAAAATATTTCAATTTCTTAATTAATCACTAAATACGATAATTTATGATCAACAAGCCGCACAATTGAATCGGTGAGTGCAGAAACCACTTCAGTAAAAAAAACCCGAAAATTCGTTTTCAATGAACATAAGCGTAGAAAGGCAAGATGCGTGTTGGGTGCAAAAACTACGTTAGTCTGTTGAGTAGTTCCGTAAATACATGACGTTTGTTTCGAGTGTTGAGTGCAGAAATAGAGGAGTTAAATTTTTTCTTCCTCCTGAAAAGTTTGAAATTTGTGACTGACGTTGTTTCTGCACTCCCCGATTCAATTATCGCATAGATACGGTCGATGCTATACAATTTCTTATATAAGCCCACACTGCAACTTCAGCAATACTAGAACGGTGGAATGATAATGCAGTAACCTTTCATGAATTTTGATGTACTGAATTCAAATCTGTGTTATTTGAAAGAATGCATTTCAAAAAATTTGTTTGATACAAAATCAAAGGTTTGGAAAAGTAGGGCGTGCGTAGTGAAACGCCATCAACTCTACCTGTAAAAACAGGAGAAAAAATAGCAGACAACAAAGTATCATATACGAATACAAATACAAAAATTGTCGACAAACAACGGCCAGAGGCCCAGCATCGTCGGTCCAAAATAGATCTAATTATTCACCAGTTTCCAAAAACTATCGAGATTCTTCTTATTTCTATAATAAAAATGTTGTTTTACATATCTTCGAAAGCACAATTTATCCAATTTCTGATCATGTTCACTGGTTTGGCTACTTAACCCTTTCAGTTCCAATGAAAATTTGACATTATCATTTTAGATTTTTCTTCTGGTCATCTATAGCCATTTATGATATCAAGAAGCACATCATTCAACTTTTCAAACTTTTTTCTATTAGAAAATACTTTTTTTTATAATTGCGTAAAAAAATCCGACTTTAACATTATAATTTCAATGTCAGACGCTTGCAAAAAGTTTGACTTTTTGAAACAGTGAAAAAAAAGTACTCTTTTTTTCACCCAAAAGCAGTGAAAAAAACAGACTTTTTTTCACTATTTTCATAAGATGCCAACATTTCAAGTTAAAATTTCTATTTCATAATATTAATAAAATCCAGATATTAATCAATCTGCTTTTATTTAAAGATATAAATGCGCGTGAAATATTTTTGGACCAATGATATTTTTTTTCACACATTTATAAAATACTTTTTTATCAATTCCAATCGATGTCAGTCCGATTGTTTATTTTGAATATAATCAGAAACCTGATGATGCCAAATGGCCTGGGCAGTTTTACAAGCAAAAAAGGGTTAAGGTAGAACCTAAGTCTTCCATGTCTCCCTGTTTTATGAATTGGAAAAACTGAGTTAAATCACTTCTTCTTCTCCTATTTTTCAGGTAATACATGTTGAATGATCTTAATCTTTTAGCATAATCCCTACCCAATAAACCCCATACATATGTCATGTCACTAAAATGTATTGCATGTTAATAAAAAAATATATAATCACATTATTTCTTCATTTTCACACTGTACTTAAAAGTTAAAATCATTTTTTGAATTAACCTCTGGAGAGGCTTGGACAAATTTTATAAGTAATCCAACAGAAAATTCATTTATACAATAAATTAATGCTTATAAAAGAGTCATTTTTTGTCTTTACGATTCTACAAAGACCCTTTACCAACGCCAAATAATATTTTGCTTTACCCAAACATCAGGATACCTTCATATAATATTTATCGAGGTATTAATTCCCTGTGTTTTTATCACCTACAGATAATTCTCTACCCTAAAATTAAAATTACCTATGTCCTGAGTTAATACTATACTCACTTGGCCCTTATATATACCGCAAGGATACCTAATTACTGAGCAATATTTCGGCACCTCTTCTTCTATATAGAAACTAAATCCTCTCCAAGAGCTGATCTTATCTCTAACACAATATTAGCAGAACCAACCTAGCAAATAACTGCGATACCCCAGACATATCTTCATCTCCACACCGGCATAAAAACAGCCTATCGCTGCAATCCCATGTGGAGAGATTCTGATCAGATAAGCAGACACCTTTTCTTCCCATGATAGAACAAGGAACGCAAGACCAAATCCCAATAGAAATACTCTGTTCTGTAAATGAAGTGTCATAAGATAAAGTGGTGTGAATACAATATTCATAGAAGTACATATTAGAGTTTGACTAGTTAATTTTAACAACATGGCGTACTATGCATGTAAATTTTAAAATCAGTCTGTTTGCTTCACTAATTGTTAAAGAACTATTAACAAACAGCACATTTTCATCATTCAAGTTCAGTGCAAACCAAAGAATGACATAAAGGAAGAAACCAATATCTTATTTTTTTTAAATGTACTCTAGCTAAAATACCCCTTACAAGAACAACCCAAAACCCATATTTGATTAACCATACACTCCATTGATGGGTAAGGTCTAACAACTTTGTTCTTCTATTTAAGCCCTCATTATTAACAGATATACTTCCTCGTTTCCAAGTAACTTTGAAGAAGTAGCAATGAGTTCTGAAAAAGAGCTGCACCCAGCAGAGCTATCTAGTAAAAGAGCTGCACCTCTTGCATAAATGCATTTTAGTTGCATAAGATACTCCTTTACCCATGTCTAAAATTGCATTAATTGTATAAAAGTTCATTTTGAAGCTTAAAATATATCTGATAATTCATGCCACATATGTTGATGTCTTTTATTTGAATTAAATAAATTACAATAAAATACAATCTAAAATAGCTTATAAAACATATGACTCTTATTTCCCGATTAGCTATAGTCAAACCTCGTTTATTCAAAACGACCTACAGAAAAGGAATCTTCAGAACTAGCTTAATTGAGAAGCTTAATTAGAAGTATCCTAAGGCACTACTAGTAAAGACCGGAGAAAGAACAAAATATAGCCCAAATTAACCGTAACTAACAGTCTCTCAATCAATGCCGCTCCACTGTATTTGCTCGACACCCAAACAACTCAAGTTATACCTCTACATCAACCAACGCATCCAATAAAATTGGCAACTTATTAAAACAAAGTTATTTTCGAAACTTAAAACATGTCTGATAATTCCAGCAGCGTTTAAATCTCTTTTATTTAAATTCAATAAAGGACAATAAAATGAAGTCCAATATGGTAATCCACCAAATATAACTCATATTATCCGACTATTTATAGTCAAACCTCGTTTTATCTAAACGACCTACAGGAAATTTATTTATCGAACTAGTTCATCGAAAGCGTAATTAGAAGTATCTGAACTCACTACTAGTTACTACGACTGGAGAGAGAGAACAAATTAACCTTAACTATTCGTGTTTCAATTAATGTCATTCAACTGTATTTGCCTGATACCCAAACAACTAAAGTTAAGTTACACCTCTACATCAATCAACACCTCGACGTATTCTCCTCTATATTTATGCATAGTATAGGTCTGACGCATATATTAAGCTGTCATTTAAATAAAGTTAATTTTAAAACTTTTAATCTGCCGGAGGTTTCAAGACGCATTTTAAATCTTTGAAATTGATTTCAATTAATAAGAATACAACGAAATCCAATATGGTAATCCAGTAAATAATTGTTACATTTTATTATTGCCAAACCTAGTTTATTCTAAACTCAAAAGAATTACAGAATTTGTCTTCGAAGTATCTATACCTTGTCTATCCAGAATGCGAGCCTCGAAAGCATTTTCTTCCCCAATCCCTGCATGCGGTTTTCTTCGAAACGCAGTGAGCATCTCCCCCCCCCTTCCCCCCTACTGAGGTTTGAACTGTTCGGATTGTTAATCTCACAACATAACCTCAAATGCGTTAGGTTTAGAAAAGTGACGCTTCTCCCGTTTCTTAGAAAACCAAGTGAAGGGGTGGGGAAAGAAAGTATTTTCAAGGCTCGCATAGTAAATAGACAAGGTATAGTTATTAGAAGCATCCGAAAATACTACTAACTATAACAGGAGAGATAACAAAATAAATCTCAAAATAACCATAGTTACCTGTGTTTCTATTAATGTCTTTCAACTGCATTTACCTGACACCCGAACAACTCAAGTTACACCACTACATCAACCACCGCATCCTCCTCTATATTTATCCGGAATCATGCAGGCGTGTTACATTCACCAAACCCCTTTTTCTTGTGTAATCGATACAGCAGCTACTGCAACACACGTCGGCACGCCTTCCCCCATTATCTATCTTCTTCCATTCTGAGGGTGCTTGACTCCCCTGAATAATGCCTCTTCGTCCAAATTGAATGACCTCCCGTGTACCAGGGGAGGCTGGAGAAATACCGTCATCGCCTTTTGGGATGGACGGTGTATCGTTGGCGTAACTCGATTTCGGGGGATGATAGGGATGGGAACTGATATTGTTGTTGACTTTGGCGATGATTGATCTGAATTGATAGATTTTTGTCATTGACCTCAGTTTGAATGAAACTGTGAATAGAGAAGATTATACTGTCATCGCCCTTCGGGACAACTAGAGAAACTCGAGTAAATTGGATCATAAGGATGGGAACTGATATTGATGTTGACTTTGGTGATGAAAGATCTGGTTTGATAGATTTTTGTCCTAGAACTCAGTTTGAATGATAAAGTAGATGACGCGATCATTTCCCCCCATTATCTATCTTCTTCCATTCTGAGGGTGCTTGACTCCCCTGAATAATGCCTCTTCGGCCAAATTGAATGACCTCCCGTGTACCAGGGAAGGCTGGAGAAATACCGTCATCGCCTTTTGGGATGGACGGTGTATCGTTGGTGTAACTCGATTTCGGGAGATGATAGGGATGGGAACTGATATTGTTGTTGACTTTGGTGATGATGGATCTGGTTTGATAGATTTTTGTCATTGGCGTCAGCTTTAATGAATTTGTGAATAGAGTAGAGAATTACTGTCATCGCTTATTGGGATGATCAGTTGTTGGACTATTAAGCTGAACGAAAAGATAATATGATAATAACTGATATTGCTGTTTACTTTGGTAAGGATTGATCTATTTGATATGTTTTGATATGTTTCATATATTTTTTCCCTTGATTTCAGTTTCAATGAAATAACGAATAGAGTAGAGGACACACCCCTTTTAACCATTGTATATCTTCTTCCATTCTGAGGGTGCTTGACTACATTGAATAATGCCTCTTCTGCCAAATTGAATGACCTCCTGTGTACCAGGGAAGGCTGGAGAAATGCCGTCATCGCCTTTTGGGATGGACGGTGTATCGTTGGTGTAACTCGATTTCGGGGGATGGTACACTCTTAAAACAAACAAGTGAATTTAACTCAGTCTGAGTTAATTTGCACTCTTTTCAGTGTCAAAAATGCACTTATCCTAATGGAGTGGATTTCACTCTTTTAAATTAAGAGTGTAATGATGGGAACTGATATTGCTGTTGACTTTAGTTATGATTGATCTGCATTGATAGATTTTAGTCATTGACCTCAGCTTGAATGAAACTGTGAATACAGAAGATAATTACTGTCATGCCCTTCGGGACGCCTACAGAAACTCGAGCCCATTGGAGCATAAGGATGGGAACTGTAATTGATGTTGAATTTGGCGATGAAATATCTTGTTTGATAAATTTTTGTCATAGACCTCAGTTTGATTGATAAAGTAGATTACACGATCATTTCCCCCATTATCTATCTTCTTCCATTCTGAGGGTACTTGGCTCACCTGAATAATGCCTCTTCGGCCAAACTGAATGACCTCCCGTGTACCAGGGGAGGCTGGAGAAATACCGTCATCGCCTTTGGGATGGACGGTGTATCGTTGGTGAAACTTGATTTTGTTGGATGATAAGGATGGGTGTTGATATTGGTGTTGACTTTGGTGATAATTGATCTGAATTGATAGATTATGGTCATTGATCTCAGTTTAAAAGAAAATATGAATAGAGATTCGTGGCAGAATTACAGTCATTGCTTTTTCAAATGATCAGAGTAACTCGATTTTGTTAGACGATAAAACTGAACAGAATAACTGATATTGTTGTTGTTGTAATATCATATTGATTTACATCAGTCTCTGACCTCTTTATGATGGAATATCTCATTTCATATTGCATCATCTTTATAATGTAATCTCATTATTATGTAATCTCACTCAGTTATTACATCACCCATTTCGTGTTTAATCTCATTGGTTGTTTAGTGTGATGACCTAACCAACCTTATAAATAAAAGTGTGTTGTGTTTTTTATTATCTTCTAATAAATATCTTCTTAGCGAACAGACGGTCGCTATTTTATTTAATAGTTATTGAATTTGGTAATGATTTATATGGTTTGGTATATTTTTGTCATTAACCTCTGTTTGAATAAAATTTTGGGCAGAGAAGAGGGAAGCATTTCCCTATTAATCTAGCTTCTTCCTTTCTGAGGATGCTTGACTATCTGAATAATGCATATTTGGCCCAATTGAATGACCTCCTATGTACCAGGGAGGCTAGAGTCATCACCTTTTTGGAAGGACGGTGCATCGATGGTGTAACTCAAGTGTGAAGAATGATAAGGATGGGAACTGCTTTGCTGTTGACTTTGATAATGATTGATCTGAATTGATGGATTTTGTCATTGCCCTCAGTTTGAATAAATTTGTGAATAGAGTATAGAAGTACTGTCATTGCCTTGTGGGAAGACCAGTGTTGCTCGATTTTGTTAGATGAAAAAGCTGAAGAAAATGATTATAACTGGCATTGTTGTTGGCATTGGTAATGATTGATCAGGTTTGTTATATTTTTTTCGCTTACGCCTGTTTGAATGAAATTGTGAACAGAGTATAGCTAAGGCCTTTACCCATTATCTATATTATTCCATTCTGAGAGTGCTTGACTCCCTAAATAATGCCTCTTTGGAAAAAACTCTTGACTTTGGATAAAGTAGATAGTTATCAAAATTGCTTCTTGGAATAACCAAGTTAATTCTATTTTGTTAGATGATAAGGCGCAAAGAGAGGAGGATAAGTGATAACTTTGGTAATTATTTGGTTTTATATATATTTGTCATTGATATCTGTTTGAATGAAATTGGGAATCGAGTAGAGGCAAAGGCCTCTATTCCCCCATTATCTATCTTCTTACATTCTGAGGGTTCTTAACTCTCTGAATAATGCCTCTTTTGGCTAAATTGAATGACCACCCCAAGAGAGGCTGAAGAAATGAACTTTTGTAATGATTTGTAATGATAAAGAGCGGCAAATTTTAGAAAAACTTTTTGTAGCAATATAAATTAAACAAAAATGTGCGGACAATGTAAAACCGAATATGGTAATAAATAATAAAGGTAATAATCATCTTTGTCAATCTGATTGCAACTAATCGCATTTCAAAATAGGTTCAATATAAATAATAATATATGTGATTTAATTTTAAATTAAGACGTTTAGAGTTATCCAGTCTTTATTTTATTTCTGAATTTAAAAATCCAAATTAAAAAAATCTCATCGAAGAACATCACAATATTATTGAAGTAGGTTTAATTCTGTTGTTATTGTTTTTAAAACTTCATGACCTAGCAGCAGCTGGATCTGGTCCATAAGTCCATGTATTCTGAAGGCTTAATTCCGGTACCCGTTGGCGATATTATATTAACACTTTTAATGGCTTGTTGTTTTGAAAATAAGCAACCAACCTTTTTCGATTTTTAGATTTCTTCTAAACGATTTCAAAATTGATGCTTTAATATCTAAGCAAATACTGCCAAAAAATAATTCTTTTTTATACCTGGGGTATTTTGATTGTAATGAGCATCTTTATATAAAAATAGGTTGTTGTTTTTGTATTTTTCAACGTTGGTACTTATTTTAATACTACGACGTCACCTTATACAATTTTTGTTAACTGTATTCAATTCCTTGCGCATTTTCCTGAAAAATGAAAAAAAATTACAAAATTCCCTGATCAATAGCAGCCGAGTAATGAAGGGTGGAGTGTTTTTTCCAACAATTGTACAACCTTTACCTAACGTAAACTCGTGACCAATGTTTCCTTCGTTATCAATATTCTTACATAACGATGACGATTGACTTCCTTAACATTGCCTATTGGGGAAAATGGCATGAACGCTGTATGCCAGGGAGGAATACATTCATCTTTCGGAATACCCAATGTAACTCAATGTTATTGGAGGATATTCGAGTAAGGATTGAGTCAGATAATATTACTGGCTTTAGTTATCATTGACTTGATTTAATATATGTTTGCCATGGACTGCAACCCAGGTGTTTCTGTGAAATAGTATGATTACCTATTATTATTGTGGTATATTCAAGCTATTGGATTATATTCAAGCAATTGGATTATATTCAAGCAATTGGATTATATTCAAGCAATTGGATTATATTCAATCTATTGGATTATATGCGAGAATATTTTTGCATCAAAAATGTATATATCTCATATCAAATACATGCTTTACTTGAATGCGCATATACAGAAAGAACTTCATTTGTGAATACTGCAAAACAAAAAAATACAGATACCAACCATATTACATTAATCTAAAACTGAATTTAAAACCTTATTTTACGGTTACCTTTCGCTGGAAAAGGAGCCAGATAAGATTATAAAAATATACCCATGGTTGTTTAAGAAACATAGAAAAGAAGCCATAAATTTGGCATCTACCCATATGAACAACAAACTGTAACAAGGAGCCAAGTCCATTTGTGTGTTTCCAACCCCGCTCTTTCATCTATACATTTTCATGCTTGCAAATACGTGAAAGGATGTTTCCCTGATGACTTGGCTAATTTTTGAATTGAACTATTCATTTACGGTATCTAAAAGTTCTCAGACAGGGGATCAGCAGAGCATTTCACCTTGGATGAACCCTAATGCAGCGTAAGAACAAAGGCAGTTAAAAAAAAATCTAAGCAGTCATGTTTACTGATCGATAGCCTGTTCAGTAAAGAACAACGGAAGATCCTTAGCTGAGATAAATGACATTATAAGTTTTTCAGTTTGTAATCCGTACTAAGATTTCAGATATGAAATTTCCCTAGAGACTACAGACCATGCACTTTGATAGAAATACTGAAATATTCATTTTTTGTTTAAGTTTTTAACGAAAAATGTTGGACGCTTTAATACAAATTAGATCACAGATTAATTTTTTTAATGCTGATATGCATTAAAATAAAGTGTGAATACTGAACTCTAAGTAAAATATTCTCAAAAACCAAATGTATTTATTAAATTTAACAAGAGAAGAGCCTGATTAGTACAAAAAAACTATATTTGAAATTATTTATTTTGTTTTAGTACTTTGATATTTCAAAAACACCTTTTTCACCCGTCAATTATAATTAAAAACCATATTCATTTATCTCATAAAAGATCATATTCTAAGAAAAATTCTTCGGAATTATAAAACCCTCTAATTTATCTGATTTTTTTTAAAAAAAACGCTACACATATTTTTTACAAACCGATGCCAAAAATACTCTTAAAAAGCAAACTGAGAAGCTACTTATATCTGTGTATCTTCCTGTGGCTGCATAAACCTACTTTTGATCTTTTGTAGATGCTGCTTTCAAATTTAAATAAGAAAGAAAATTAATGTCGATTCTGTGACGTTCTAAACGTCCGTTGTGCCCTGACAGGAAGCTTAATACTTAATAAAAGAGCATGTTTTACATATTTGACATAAATATTTATGATTCAATGTGCATCACAACAAAGCTTTAGTAAAAGTGTATCAAGTTCGATTCTGAAGAAATTGTCATTTTTGGAGTGTTCCACAAAATTCAATAACTGCACATTTTTAAAAATACTTATTAAACTTGCTTTGCTCGTGTTCTTTTTGTATGCTTTCATTTCCGCTAATTATTTTACTGCGGGTTAACTTAAAAAGAGAAAAAATTTTATAGGGGCTCACTAAATCATTCAACATTTATTAATAAGTAGAAGAAAATAAAGTTATGCATCGTTATTCAATTTTTATTTTAATCAGTGATTTTCTAACATTCACCTCGGATTAAAAAAATAATAATAATGCAAACCTATTTGTCACACAACCCGCATAGGAGATGGTAGTTCAAAACAATACTTTTTTCAAAAGAAAATGAAATGAGATAATTTCATTCAGTTAAAAATTTTAAAGTATTGATGACTATTTTCCAATCCGCATATAATCTATAATAATAAAAATAAGTTTTGTATGTGTGTGTGTGTCTTATAGATTCAAAAACTAGACATTTGTTTGACTCGTAACTTGGCACAAATGCGTATTTCATACTTAAGTTACAAATAGGGAACTTTCAGCTCTCAAAATGTTCTATTTTTAGAGAAAATTCGAATTTTCTGAAAAAACTACACCACTTTGGCTCAAATACGATCATTTTTTTTACTTTCCTGATGCCATCTGCTGAAAAAATTAAATAAACTTTCAACGAAAATAAATAAAATTGGATTGGATGGTTTGACATATATTTTCAGGCTTCTGGACTTGGTCACAAGGACCCGCTCATAAACCATCGTCAAGTAGGACAACACAAGACACACACAAACACATATGACAGATGTTGCCATCTGTCGCCACCTCCACAATTTAGACATGTCCCTGAAGGGGAGGGAAAATTTCTCCAGGAACCTGTACCCATGGTGAACTGCGCAATGACCGACCACAGGACTTTCGGACCCAACAGATTTTACGAGCACGTACTCCGCATATACTCGGTAAGTCTTCAGTGGCACCGGGTCTCGAACTCTCAACCTTCCGATCTCAAGTCCGGGGTCCGGGCCACTAGGCTCCTTACAGCCCCTAAATAAAATTGAAAATGTTTATTTTTGTGTTGCCATTTACTTTCAGAAACTAAATTCATCATTTGAAAATAATTGTTATGTTTCAAGTGACGTATTTCTTACCAGTTTTCATTCGAGGACTTATTGTGGGTTTAGTTGATGATTTCTTCATTGATGGTTCTGTTGATTGAAAATATGCATATTTTAAGCAATAAATGTATAGCTAAGCAATTACAGAAATGCGATGGTTAATAACGCAATTGCACTAGAACTGCGTATAAGCGTTTATGTCTTTATTTTTTCGCCAAACATGTTACCAATATCGCCAAATTATTAATTTAAACTCGCCAATTATTATTACCAAATTATTACTGAACTATGATGGTTAATAAAGGCCATCGTATTAGAGCTGCATATTAGGATTTTTTGTCTTTATTTTTTCGCCAAATACGTTGCCAATCTCGCCAAATTGGCACAATATTTGTTAAGCTATTACTGGATTATGATGGTTAATAAAGGCCATCGCACTACAGCTGCATATCAGGGTTTTATTCTTTATTTTTTTCGCCATATATGTTGCCAATCTCGCCAAATTATGTATTAAAATTCGCCCAATGGGCAAATTTTTTTTAAAAAACTAATTTATAAGCTGGTTGGTTGGGCTAAGGTCATTGTGTTAGAGCTGTATAATGGTGTGTTTGTAGCTATATCTATTTTCTCGCCAAATTATTTCCCAAAACGTGCCAAAAGAGTTAAAAGGTTTTATTTGTTTATGAGTGCATTTTACACCGTATTTTTGATTTTGGAATTTTAAAACAATGAAACGATATTTCATACTCGAAAACGAGCGGGAAGAATAACTTAAGTTTATGATTTTATTCCTTTCCTTACTGAAGCGCCCCAAAACGCCCGAACAACTAAGGATTCGATAAAATTATTCCTATCAAATACTACGAGGAAGCAAATATCCTTCTTAGCGAAACTGTTAAAACAGGTTATATGGAACACATACTTGGATCTATTTGAATTTTTTTTAATCCGTACGAAGTACTGGTATAAATTTGCTAGTATAATAATAAAAATTCTGGAGGTAAAATTGTAAATGAAACAATTTTAGATTGAAAACGAGCTTACGGCTGTGTCAATTTACTTGTCCCTGAGAATTTTTTTTTTTAATTATTGTCATTATTTTCATATTATTTTTTTTTAAATTTAACATTAAGTGCGCTTTTTGTCACATATGTGCAAGATTCTTTCAAAAATATCACAAGACATTATTTTTCACACTGGGAAAAATGACATCAATTATCAATTGTTTTTTAGTCATTTACGAAAAACAAATATCACGGGACTTTCAAAACTTAAAATTATTGCGTAGTATAAAAGATAAAATAATTCACCGTCAAATAAATTCGTACAAAAAATCCTAATAAGAAAACTGTTGTCATGTATAAGTAAGCTACATTTTTATCTTTAAACAGTAACTGCAGCATATCCCTCGAAGCAACAAAAATAACATTATTAAAATCAAATAAATTAAGAAATGTAGGCAAAAATAGCTTTAAGCAATTTCAAATGAATAAGGCTTTAAGCAGTGTGTTATTCTAGAAAAGTGGCATATTTTTAATGTTGTAGCATAGAAAAAAAGCATTTTTACTCTAAGGAACAAAAAAGGTTGCGCTGCTCTGTGTATTGTTTTGGCTATTTTCTTAACGTATATTGCCGTTGTTGTTTTCTAACCCAGTATCACTATTTATCTTTTTTGTAGGATAATTTCGTTTGTATTTTACCTTTATATTCTTAAAATATGTATTTATGATTATCTAAATTTAATCATTGGAAATGTATAAATATTGACGAATTCAAAATGCAAATAATGTTGCCTAAAGGAGAAATTCCCACCCTTCTGTACTATAAACTAAAATAACTTAAACTGATGATTTTTCTTAATATTTAACAAACATTTTTTGTTGCAAATCGGTAAGAAAAATTTAAAAAAAAGTAAAAATATCTCAGAGTAATTAAAAAAAGCCTCGGCTAACGAAAAATTGATCGTCAAAAGTTATTGAAAAAGTGATTCAAGCTAATTTTCGGGAAATGAGCATACTAGACGGCGCACAGTGGGGCAAAAGTCGCAAAACGTGGCCAAAAGTCAAAAAATAAAACTTTGAATAAACATTTGATATTTGGTGCACCTGCAGACGATATTTCAACAGATTGAAAACCGTTAATATTTTCTTTGCTCGATTATTATTTTAACCGTGCAACGCGCTCAAAGTAGAAAAACAATGGAGGCTCATTTCAAATGCGATTTTGACTATGAACAGTCACATAAAATTTTGCGCGTTCTGAAGTTTTTAAAAATAAAGATTAAAAATGCAAAACACACCTGAAGGTATGTTATTTTTAGTTATTATGAGAATTTATCCTATTTGTTATATTTTCATTTGAAATTAAATTCATTATTTCCATGTCATAATTCAATAGTTTAAATGTACACGTTTGGGTTAAATAAAAAAAATCCCCCCATTTCCCCCCTCTAAAATATGTTTTACGATAAAGTTTAGAACCTATATAAGTTGTTTCAAGTGAAATCTCGTGCGCTAAAGTGCGTTTTTTAAAGTAAAGTTAATTTGTAGTGAGCTCGCTCTCAAACAATTCAGTGTGGCGCACGTTAACTCGAAGCACAGTGCGACGCCCTATGGACAAAACTCGAAAGTGACTTTTTATTTGAGAAGTTAAGTGAATTTATTATTATTCTAGGAAAGTCATAGATTTGTAAAATTGTAGTTTTAAGTTCAAAATAAATATACTTAAAGCGTTAAAGTAAGGTTTTATGGAGTGTTAAGAAAATTAGCGTTACAAAATTAATATATTTTGGGCATTTTTAAGAATCTTTTAATATTTTTATTGGTTGAAATATATACATTAAAATTTGAACGTTAAGATTAAATAACTAAAAAAGAAACATGTATACACTGATTCATTTCACCCGCAAAATAAACCCATCACTACAAATGGTTTGCTTTGATTTTGAAAAAAGACAGGTGGTTTTTCCAGATTCACCGCACCACCTAAAACAACAAAGAGTTGTTATCATTTCGAATGAAGTTGCCAGACGATTCTTCGAACACTACAGTGTTTCTGATGGAATTACTGGAATCGATGAAGTACTAATTAAACGGTTTTGAATTATTATGCAAACACTGGCAAGTGGCTTTAGTATCAATAAAGATAAATTCAGTAAATTTTGCCTTGTAACTGCTGAACGCTATGTTAACTTGTATCCGTGGTATCCAATGCCAGTAACTGTCTACAAGATTCTAATCCATGGATCAGAAGTAATTTCGAATTTTTTAATACTCATAGGACAGTTGAGTGAAGAGGCACAAGAAGCCCGTAACTAAGAATTTAAAATATGCAGAAGAAGTTTTACGCGCAAGTGCTCAAGAGCAAAAACGAACGAAGACATATTTAATTATTTGCTAATTTCATCTGACCCTTTCATTTCGAACTTTAAGAAAAGAGCCTAAAAGAAAACTCAGACATTTTTCGAAAGATACTTTGGAAATGTTAGAAGGTCCAGTAATAAAATCTGCAAGCACCTCTTCTGATGATGACTCCGAATGTGAAAGTGATTGAAAGTAAGCAAATTCTAAAATATTGTTAAAGTCATAAGGAGTTATTAAAAAACAGTTATGTACTCAAGAAGAGTTTAAAAACTTCATATTTCTTTTAAATAGGTATAAATTAATGAATATACATTTATTTACTCCTAATTAGTTATTAAAAACTTTTTTTAAATAAAATGTCGTAATTTATGCAAAACTATGTAAGCATAATTTTTATTAATGAATATATATTTTATTTACTTTGACTCAATTTTGTTCTTAAAATACTTCATAAAACATAATCTAATAGTTTATAGTTCGTTTAAAATCCGTTAAATACTTTTGGCCATCTTTTGCGAGTTTTGCCCCACTGTGCGGCGGGTCTCTAAAGCAAAGTGCCTTAGTGTAAATAAAATTGAGAAAAAACGATTTTATAAGCCCCATTTCTCCAGCTGTATTGAATATTTTTACAAACGGTTTTTTTTGTGTGGTAAATTTAGCTGACTTTTACAGGTCCCATTACAATCTGTTACAATCCCATTTTTGAAATGTACTAATTTTTTTTTAAATACATTTACACAAAATATGCTAAGCAAATTCATAAAGTGGGATATTAGAGACATTTAAGTTATTTATATTTATCTTAGGTTAGGTTAGGTTTGAATTATCGTCGCACTAGAGCTACACGAGGGCTATTGGAGACGGGCGTCGTATTTTAGAACCACAGTCAGGTGACGAGCCAACACCTGAATAGGCACCCAACGCAACCGTTAAGGGCGACATCGTACGCATTGTTGGGACTTTGATGGATATTTTACGTGCACTCCCTTACACGGGGTACTTATTATTCGTCGGATATTTTTGGCTGCACGGGCCGTTTAGGTCGGCAGCTATTTTGGCGATGCCCGGACCCGAACCTGGGACCTTCCGCATGCTAAGCGAGTGCTTAACCGACTGGGCTCCCCAGCCCCTATATTTATCTTAAAAAAGCGTTTGTTTAAACTTTCATTGCAGCTGGAGATATGTAGCTTTGAAAATATTTATTCCTTCTAATTGTTATTGGGGGGTACTTTGGTTGGCAGACCCATGGCTCTTCGGACTCATTCGCTCTTAAAAACATTGCACACAAGTCTTCATAACAAATGTTTGATATCATGAACGCCTAATACACTCTTAAAACAAAAGAGTGAAATCCACTCCAGTAGGAGAAGTGCATTTTCGACACTTGAAAGGAGTGAATATTAACTAAGACTGAGTTAAAATCACTCGTTTGGAGTGATGCTGTCGGAGGTTTAACACACAAAGGATCCACTCCTCTAGGATAAGTGAATTTTCTAGACTAGATGAGTGAAAATTAACTCAGAGTGAGTTAAAATCGCTCGTTCGTTTTAAGCTTTTAAGATGAATAATAAGTACGAGTGATGTGACGACATCTAAGTAGTAACCAGTCAAGGAATTTGAACAAGAATATGCACTAGTTTCTAAACTAGGCTGCTTCTATTAGCAATTATGAGGTCGTGTATCTACTTCAATGAATCCTAGATGGACGTCTGATAAAAATAAAAAAATATGTGTCGACCTCCTTCCTTAAATGTTCTAAATTACGAAACGCATTTGGCTGTGTTCAGTAAGGGAGCTAGAGATAGACAGCCTGAATCGTACAAATCAAACCATGAAATTACTTTTGGATAATGAGAAAACTTGTAAGATGTTTCCTCCGTTATCTATCTTCTTCCATTATGATGGTACTTGACTTCCTTAATATTATCTATAGGAACAAATGGAATGATATCTGTATACTAGAGAATGTTTTGAGAAATACATTCATCGAAATGTTCAAAGTAACCCAGTGTTATTGTAGGATATTAGCTAGAGAATGAGACCAGATAATGTTGCTGGCTTTAGTAACTCTTTATTCGGTTTGATGTAGTTGTTTAAAATTGACTGAAACGCAGGTGTTTCGGTGAAATGGTGCGTTTACCTTTTACTATTGTGGTATATTTAAGTAATTGGATAGTACGTAGAAATAGTGTTCCACCGAAGTAAATATAAGTTTTACTTGCCTATTTATACACACAAGAAATCTACTTAGATAAATTAACACTAACCAAAATTATTTATAATTTATTACGTATGTTTCTACGTCTTTTAACAAAGTCAGATCTTCAGCAACGGTCTTTAAAAAAAAATGACACTTGATAGTAAAGTGCATTTTTATGAATGCATAAAAAAGTTTTTATAAAGATAAATCGCCAAATGTGGGTGGATTATTGAAGCAGAACATCACGCCTTAAGGTAGGCGAGTACCCAAAATTCTAAAATTTTTACTATTACTTTAATCTTTTCCAAATTTGGCATAGTGATTTCAAATATAATGAGCAATGCCTTTTGGGCAATTTTTTTTTAAATATAATTGATTTATTTTAAACGGTGTTTTTTAACTAAAAAAAGGGGTTTACGCTAACACTCTTATCATAAAAGGTTTTACATTAATTTCCCTAAATTTTTTACAGATGCTATTTCAATATATATATGTGCCATGAACCTCTAACATCTGGTGTAAATATACAAGTTTTGTTTTTAAAAATGTCCAAATGTAGGTTAATCGAAAAAAATCTTTTTTTGTGGGGGTTAATTTATAAAATTTTTCTTAATAACTTCTTTTCTTGTAATTTGTATGTAGCTCTAGAGTGTCATTGCATGCATCAGTTCAAAACTAAGAATTTAACACATAATTTATGTTTATAGGATGAAAATTCAATGTGGTAGACTTGTTAGCGTAAACCTGTTTTTAGTAGAAAAACACAGTTTAAAATAAATAAATTATCTTTAAATAAAAAAATGCCTAAATAGTATTATTCATTATATTTGAAATCACTATAAAAAATTTGGATAAGATTAAATTAATAGTAAAAATTTTAGAATTTGGGGGAATTTTGGGTACTCGCCTACCTTAAAATGACAAATGACAGTGATTGCGCCATCTAGAAGGGAAGAGTGTAGGCATTTTAGCCCAATACCCCGCTCGCCAGAAGAGACAGACACAAGAATACAAAGAAGGACTCCACAAACACAAAGACAAATAAGAACATTTATTGACAAGCACAAACATCCATGCCATGACCAGGATTCGAATGCGAGCCCAGCAGCTTCAAAGGCTAGCACTCTAGCCATTGCCCCGGCGGGCAGGTACATCGCGCCTTAAGTGTATCTCTAATTTATTTCACACCAGGGATAATTCAATTTTCCGTCTACAGTGCGATAGTTTGAATAAATATAATTTTAAAGCATGGGTTACCTAATCATCGTAATCGTAACGTGCGTCACGATCTTAACACGCTTCTTTAGGAAATTGCTTGTAAATACTCGTGTCCTATCGCCATACGTTAATATATTTCTGTAAAGTGATATGTGTGTGTCTGTCGAAAACAATCTTTACCCTGGGAATTACTAGCTTAAATAGTAAGTAGCTTTAGTAATATTTATCCGCTATGTATTTTCCTTCAAATAATACGCAAGTCTTGTACTCCTAGAAAATTAAAAGAAAAAAAAAGCGAACTATTTTACGAATATTATAAACTAAAAAAATAAAAATAACACTATTCAATCATTTTATTATAAAGTTGAATTTAAAAACTAAAGTGTACGCTTACCTCTCCACTAGAAAGATAATATAATAAAAATTGACGCATACGAGACATAAAAAGAAGCCATAAGCTTGGCACCTACCCAATACCCATATGAACCACAAATTGTTATAAAAAATCAAGTTCGTTTGAGAATTTTCCAATCCGCCTTTTCTTCCCTATATTTTCATAGGAGAAAAAGCGTGCAAGGATATCTTCCTGTTGACTCACCTCTTTTATGCATTTTGCGATTCATTTACAAAGTATACAAGTTCTCAGACAGGAGATCAGCAGAGCACTTCACCTTGGGTGAACCCTAATGCAGCGTAAGAACAAAGGCAGTTAATAAAAACCAAAGCAGACATGTCTATTGATCGATATCTTATTTAGAGCAGAATGTAAAAAGATTTTTTCATTAATGACGTTTTTAGTTTATTCGGGTTGAAATCGGAAATAAGATTTTTTGATATGAAATTTCCCTGGAGACTGGGGCTATGCAATTTTGATGAATGATAAAATCGAATATGTTGGAGACTTTTTGTTACTTTTGGTAGGTAACATATTTTTTTAATGCTGGTATGTATTTAAACGAAGTGAATACTACAATCGAAGAAAGCAGGTTACAAAGATTTTTTTTTGATTATAAAGAAAAAACATTTTTTAATGCAAAATAGTATGAATATTTATAATAAAAAAATTTACATATCCACTTTGCCATTGAATGCACTGTACATTTTTATTTAACACATATCTAATTAATGTTTTTAAATGAATGAGAAGAAATACTTTTCACTCTTCAATAATGAACCAGCAAATATTTAACCTGAAGATAAGTTATAGCTAATTAAATTCTTCGATTAATTATTTTTTTATTTTAATTTTTCACAAACATCATTAACGTATTGTAGTTACATTTAATTATGAAGTTAAATTTCATATATGTGATTCTGTTTCGAAACAGAATTAACTTTTTGATTAATTTGGTTGCATAAACATACAAAAAATTAAAAACTTTTCAATGTATAAGTTTATGTGAAAAATGTTATCCCTAAGTTTTCCATTTCGAAATTTATTTCACAAAACTAAATCTATATAATGTTTTTTTTTGCAATTCGATCTTTGATATATAACGATTAATATATTGACGACACCAAAAAAATTATTAATATTTACTTAAGTTACGAATTTTGTAAGAGTTAGTTTTAAAACAACAAACTGAAATATACATGTATAACGAGAAAAGTACTAATGCCCCATAAGTGTTATGAAATAAATTTAAACTAGCCATACATCAATATTATTTAGAGTTATACTCAACAAGTAAAGAAGTTATATACGTGTTACAAAACAATATTTTTGCAATATATTTATTAATTTTATCGCATAAAGATCTGGGTTAGCTTAGTGAACTACTTTTTTGAAATTTTTATTTTAGTACTTTGAAAAAAAAACACCATATTTTTACCATTCGCTTTCTGTTAAAATATATAACCATTTACCTACCAAAACATGATTTTCCGCTAAAAATTCCGTGAATCATTCAACTACCTCCTATTTCTGATCTTTTGAAAAACGATCTACATATTTTATATGCTCAGATCCTAAAAATACTCTTAAAAAGCAAACAGAAAAAATAACCTATTTGTGTATCCTCCTGAGGCTACATCAACCCACCTTCGATCTATTGTAGTAGCTGCTTTCAAATTTAAATAAGGAGCGAAATTATTGTCGATTCTGTTACTTGGAATTCCGAAAAAAAAACTTTTTAAACGTCCGTTCAACCACTACAAGATGAAACTTAGTAAAAGTGAGTGTTTTACATATTTGTGATAAATATTTATGATGTTCTGGGTAACATAATAAATGGATCGTAAGAGTTCGATTTTAAAGAAATTGTCATTTTTTAGCTACTTGCAAAGATTCAATAACTGCAGATATATTTTAAAATCTTGAGCTTGTTTTGCCCGTATGCTTTTCTGAATGCTTTATTTTTTGCTAATAAAATAACTATTTATTAACCTTTGTATATCGAGAAAAAAATCATATAGGGGCTTATTAAAGCATTCAACTTGCATTAATAAGTTTAACAAAACTACATGGACATGAATTATTATTCAATTTTTATTTTACTCAGTGATTTTCTTACTTTCTTCAAGAATAAAACTACTACGTCCTTTGCGTCACTAACCCTTATGAGGGCTGCCAATTAATAACGCAAATCTAATTTTAAAAAGGGATTTTCGATAATTTCATTTAATTTTAATAAAATGTATTGATAAGTCTTTTGAAAAAGCTTTTTAATGTAAGTATTAAAAAAATAATTTCGGAGATAAAAATTCAAGTTTTAACCTTACTGTTTGAAAACAATTATGCAGATGCATTTATTTTTCCCTGATAAGAAGTTCAAAAAAATTATTATTATCGATACCGTGAAAGCATTTCCTGAATTATCAATAGCAAATCAGATTTCATATTATATTTTTCTTACGCCTAATTTGAATATCCATTTAAGAACCTGTTAAAAACTTATTAAAATATACCTTAAATATGTATTAAATCAGATTTGCCATTTTTATTGCTGGGATATCCTGGTTAGTACAGAGTTGGACTGGTATCCCTTAGGCTGCGAGTTCGAGCCCTGACAACCGAAGAATCCCCGTGAACTCTAATAGTGACTGCGGTGCTCGTTTAAGTGCATCGGGGTCACATAAGTGCTTCTAAGTTCCCATACCAAATCAATACCTCTGGGGGTTATAAGAAAAGTTTGGTAACCCCTGCTTGATTCTCGGTCTTTGAATTAGAAAGTCCACATGAGCTAGTGAATGGCTTACGAGATAATGTCGTAGCAGTGCTGTATTCAACTATACTAAATGAGGTAGAAATAAATTTTCTTCGATGTCGTTATTGAAGAAGTAACCTTCCTCCCGAATCCAGAGAGAGTGATTTTTGGGTTTTTACAAAACGCTTCTAACAGAGATAATTTAGACCCTGAAACATCTTTCTCAAAGAAAGACATGTGTATCGTTTTTTAAAAAATCCATTGAGGCATCAATTAAAAAAATAGATCATATGCAAAAAGTTTATACTTAAATGAGTCAGCAATTTTTAAACAACTTCTTTCATACATATAAAACATTTGCATTAATTACCATTTGGGTTTGAGGTAACTTTCAAATACCAAATAACATGGGACTTTCAAAAACTAAAGATAATACCTTCTTTGAAATATAAAATAATTTACATAGAATTAGAGACATGAAAAATTTCACAGTTAAAACTGTTTTCATGTATGAATAATGTTAGCTACGAACTTTCTATTTTTAAACAGTAAATGACGTACCTCTAAAAGACAAAAAATAGCATTCCCCACAATCAAATGACTTTTAAAAAAGGGAAGACAAAAACAGCTTAAGGCTATTTCCCTTCAAATGAATTAGACTTTAAGTGGTGTGTTTTTGTGGAAAAGAGGCGGATTTTTTATGCTGTAGCATAGAAAACCGAGAGTATTGTTTTGACGATTTTCCTAATGTGTATTACCGTTATTGTTTTCTAACCCAATAACATTTTTTATACTAAGATAATTTCATATATATTATGGGAGTGCATAAATATTGAAAATTTCAAAATGCAAATAATGTTGCCCAAAATATTGATTTTTCTTTCGATAGCTATAAACTAAGATAATAACTAAGTCAACTATTATTCGATTTAGTTAATGAGTAAATATAATAGTTTAATAACTTAATAATGAGAATTTTTTTAAATATCCCCCAACATCTAAGTAAATTTTAAAAAAATCTTGTTTATTGAAAGCTCTTAGAAAAACATAAAAACATAGTTCCTTACATGCAACAGCCTTAAGTTTACAAAACCTACTGAAACTCCTACTCCCAAGTGAAAAAAAATTGAACAATACAGCGTTTCAAACAGTAACGAACCAATAAATAAATTAAACCAAGAAAATAACCCATGCATCTTGTATCACAACTGAAAATAGAAATCCACTAGGGGATTTATTCTTTCTTCTGCTACATCAATCTAATCCAGTTCTATTGTTGTCTCTGTTGACCACCCAACTTACAACAAAGGCATCACGTGGTCTTCCTTAATTAAATTACGTCAGACTTCGTGACAACCAATCAATTGCTTCGAATTCTGTTGTTCTGGCTTCGCGATCGCTTGATGATGAGTTACTCCAATGAGTAACATTCATCAGATTATGAGGTGGTTGCCTGATGTTAATAAAAAGGTTGATTTAACTTAGTGCTTGATTTTTAGTATTTTTATAATAACTAGAAGTTTGATGTAAAGTAGATTAAACAAAAATAATTTGGTGAATTTTTATCTGGAGTGTATCTAAAAAGTGATTGAGTAAATGCCTAGAGTTTCACAGTTATTTGTTCGTTAATAAGTTGTTGACGTTATTTATTCATTTACTTAATTAGTTTTAAAAAAATCCTTATAAAATACTTCATACAATGACATCGTAAAATTGAACGATGCTTGAAACTTTTTAATTAAATGATGCCATGTAATCGATATTGCTTTATAAATTATTAAAGCAGGAAATTACAAGATAGTTAAATTAGTATGCACAAGAAAGATGGTAAAAAATATTTATCTATCTTTAGATTAAAAAAAATCGTTTTTAACAAATTTAATCGATTTACTGGATTAATCATTTTTTACTAATAAATTTTCTTGAAAATTACAAACCGATAAGTAAAAGTTTTTGTTGCATTCATTATCATAATTACTGTATAGAAAGCCAATTTTGCTTTAAACAAGAATTTTTTACAATTCATTATTGTATGAAATACTTTAAATATAAGAAATATATATTTAAAAAAAAATGAGCTAGGCGTCTGGTATCATTTTTTTAAAAAATAGTCAGAAAGGTTAAGCAAATTTATCGCTTCCATCCATCGCTTCCATTCTTCGGTTAAATCCGTCATCTATTGGTTTGAGCTATTAGTAATTGGTAATGCTTCTGTTTTTATTTTGTCATATTTATAAAGAGCTTTAATGTTAAAAAAAGCAAAAAGATTGAAGCTTATGCTGGAAGTGAGTATGTGTGTGAATTTGAATTGAATAAATAAAAAGAATAACAATGCATTTACTATACGATATACACACCAGTTTGTTCTCACCTAACGCAACTTTTCAAGGCCATCCTACGTAGTCAAAATAACAACAAAATAACACCACAGGGTAAATTGGGGCCTTATATTCTAGTTGCCAATGCTCTGCTCCTCAAACCATCTTATCAGAGACTGGGATGGGCTACTGGTTTGGACCATTACTCTAACAGTCTGCGCGCTGTAACGGGTGCGGGCTCGATTGCCGCCTTCGCCCTGGGTGTTCTTTCCTTTCTCTGTGACTGTAAACATTCTTTCTGTGTCTTAATTGACGATGGCTTATATAAGCGGTTCTCTGATCAATTACACAAGCTGGAATATAAATGTACCTACCCCTACCACCTTATCATCATTTAGAATATCTCTAATATAAATGTACTACGTGGTTGAAAAAATTTAAAGAAATTCTCTGCATGAAAGTAGATGGTGTATTTTAAACATCACGTGGTTCAATGTCCTGCGGGTGCTTATGATGTAGCATTGAAGTTCAATTGGGTGCTATTTCTGGTATTGATCTCATCACTTGGCGGCGTTTTGGAAATAGCTTGATATAATCTGGGAAAACAGTTATTAATATTGGAACAGATATTTCGAACAAATTACCTTATGTATAATGCAATTGTAAGTTTTTTTTTACATGTTTAAGGGTCTTGTATGGTAGCAGATCTCTATACAATTCCAAAGGGAAAAACCTATGACTCTGTTTTTAAATAAAGACGACATATACTTACAAAAACCTACCAAAAGATACAGAATAAAGTTATTTGGCCATTAAAATAATCAATAGGTATAATTTTAAAGATATTAATTAGTTATAATTATATAAACATTTCGTTTTTAGATATTTACATGCCAATAGAGCTGCCATCTTTAGTTTGTGAATAACGGCTATTTTTTTAAAATTATAACTATTTAATATCTTTAAAATTATACTAATTAGCTATTTTAATGGCAAAATAACATTCTTCCATATTTTTTGTAAAGTTTTCGTGAGTACATGTCGTATACTTTATTTAAAAACAGGGTCAAAAGTTTTCAAAATGGAATTGCAAAGAGATATGTTACCATACAAGACCCTTAACGAATATATTAAATGCCTAAAATTAATTAGAAACAAATTCAATTTAAATTAATCACCATTTTTTATATAAGGGCAAAAATTACAGTACAAAGTAAATAATTATTATGTACAATTACATATTTCTTATTGCAATAAAAAGCATAAAACTGTTTAACATAATAATATCATGGAATATTAAAAAAAAAATTATAGTTAGGTAAAGAATAAAAAAAAAACCATGGAAATGTGAATAAAAATTTATGCAATGTGAAAAAAAATAATATGCACTTTTGAATAATTCCATATAAAAAATATAAATTTACAAAAAAATTAAAAGGAATTAGTCAATAAATTACTCTTTCTAGGTTTATTAAAATAAAATGGAATTGAAAGGCTTAATTAGCATTTTAATAAAACTAGATCTAATACTAAAAACTTATTATAATTTGAAAAAAAATATACGTTTAAATGTCATAGCTTAAAAAAATGCTATTTAAATAGATAATTTAATGAATTTTCAATTACTTTTCAATATTAACTTTTTAATAGTAGTGCTGAAGATTACAATTTAAACAAAACTGCATTAATACTGCATTAAATTAAATATTAAAAAATACTTTCCATTACATAAGTTCTTTTTCGAATTTCTCTGCTGATTGTCCAAACGAATATTTAGAGGAGTTTTTTATTTACATTAAAAAGTTAATTAGTAAAATTGCAAAGTAAAAAAAATAGTATTTAAAGTATTTCTTAACTCAAATAAGTTTTTTTAAATATAATTTCCTTAGGTATTTTTTACACCCAAAACTTTGTATTGAAAATTTTCTCACTACGGCTAAATACACATTAAAATCTAATTTAATAAAATTATTCATTTAGGTGATAAAATATTTTTAAGCTCTTTTCTTTAATATATATTTTTACTTACCGTAATAATATTATTAAGAATATTTTTTATTTGCAACTGTATACTTTCCATCTTGTATCAATATTCTTTTTGTATTCACCATTAAATATTCTTCACATTGAATATTTTATATTATTTTTTTGTAACTCTTAGTCTACTGTCTATTTTATATTTTATTTTACAATAAATAAGAATTCGATGATAATAATACTTAAAGTGGTAGCATTTATTATTAACAATATTTTAAGAAAATAAAGTCCTTTGTTGAACCTTTCCAATATATCACCTTATTTTTCTAGAACATGCAATCAAATAAGGTAAAATACTAAAAAAAAGTTACAAAGAAAGGAATCATAAATAATTCATTAAATCACATGTTTTTTGAATGTTTTTTCTTCTCATAGTGAACACATTCTTCGGCTAATCCTGACGAATTTCGTTTTTTCAAAATTGAACGTTACTATGATATAGATTAAAGATTTGAAACAAGACCTGAAATCAACAAGCCAGGAAGAGTTCTCTCATCTGAGAAGTTATCTTAAAGTTTGCAGTTTCAAATTGTTTAATTTAATATTCTTTCCTTTGAGGAAACTTAACTTCCAAAACATCAATTTCTAAAATTACTTTTGGAAAAACACACAATCAGGATATTTTTGTTCCTATTGACTCTAAACTTTTTTATTTACAAGACTTAATAAGATAAGCCACGAAACGTGATTGAGAAAATTCTCCTTAAATAGTTTAATCTTATAAAATAGTTAGGAAATATTAAAACTTTTTTTGTGATAAGCGTTTGCTTTTCAGCCACGTATTAAGTAGAAATAGTTTTTTTTTTAGTTTGATTTTAGCAATTATTATTAGCAATTTCAGCGTGTTAAAAAAGAAATATATTTTTAGTTTTAAAACATTTTTTTGTTACATCCCAGATTTATGATTGAAGGAGCAGACTTTAAGACTCGGTATTTAGTTTTCGAGGGGATTACATTTCCTATTATTTTTTGCTTACTTTATTTTAAAGAATCTCTCAATTTTTTTAATACTGTTGAATAGACAAAGAAGAATTGAAGATAATTTTTAACAAAATTGTTCATTATTTCTCCTCAGTACTCTATATAAATTCTATGTAAATATTGTTTTAATTAAAACCACTATTTTAATTTCTGTGCAGGGTTTTTTAAAAGAAATATTACCTTTTATAACAATCAATTTAACTTCAAGTTTTAGAGTCTTTACATTTTGCTTATTTCTTTGAAAGAAGATATATATTGTTATGAAATTTTCTGGTTCTCTTGAAGCACAATACAGTTCACAAGAACAATTCTTTTATTCAGCAAAGGACACTCTCTCACTTACAAGTTAACCGTTGCAACTCTTTAGAACACTGCCATTTTTCAAGAACCAAAAACATATCCGAGCTACGCTCACGCTCTTCGATTGTTGCCTTTAATGTTAATATTTAGTTTGAAATATTTTCTTGTCACCTTATTCCTTGGCACTGAAATTCAAACTTTCGTTTATGTGGTTAAAAATTTGTTTAATTTACTACAGTAATACAGTTCACAAGAACAATTATTTTATTCAGCAAAGGACACTTTCTCAATTGCAAGTTAACCGTTGCAACTCTTTGGAACACTGCCATTTTTCAAGAACCAAAAACATATCCGAGCTACGCTCACGCTCTTCGATTGTTGCCTTTAATGTTAATATTTAGTTTGAAATATTTTCTTGTCACCTTATTCCTTGGCACCGAAATTCAAACCTTAGTTTATATAGTTAAAAATTTGTTTAATTTACTTAAAAAATAGATAATAATATTAATGGCACAAATGCAAAAAGTATGTAAACCTTTTAATTAACTCATTCCATAAAACACTTTGAAAAAATTTCAATAAACTGCAACATGGACAATTTTCAAACAAAGTAGCAACTTATTGTTATATATTGTGCACTTTAAGGGGGAAAACTTTTAAACATTACTGAACTTAAACAATTATATTAAATTATAATATTTTAGCTCCAGAATTTATTTCCTTAAGTTATTCTTGTTTTATAAAGTCGCACTATCTGTATTCTTTTCTATTTCAAATAAAAAAACTTTCCCCAAAAAAGTTTTTAGGTTATTAAGAATGTTACCCTACAAAACTCTAAACTTTCACAAAATAACTCTAATGTAGACATTCCCCCTTATAACTAACAAAACAATTACAACCCTGACGCTGCATTTTTATCGCCAAAAACTCTCAAAAAACAACTTTTTCTTAAACTTTTTTTTCTCCCGCCACACAAAAACCCCAACATGCCCCGGGAGTACATCCATTACTTCCACCTCAAACGCGATATTACTCTACGTGCGGCGGCCACACGTAAGGAAACTTCGTTACTTACATAGAGGTAAGATGAAGACGGGGTTGCTCCTGGGCAAAAACCTATATAAAAACCAGTTTGAAAAGTGATACCATTAATTGCTTTGTAGTAAGCCCCAAGAAATGTTAACTAAATTGCATTCGGCACCATTCTACAGTGGAGTTAGCATATGCTGATTGCATTGACTTGGTGTTTTCTGACCCTATAATATAAAATATTGATGTTAATTCAACGTATTTTTTTAAAAAAAATTGTGAAGGGAATTGCTGAGATTTTATGTAAATTCAGAACTTACATTATAACTTACTTACAACTCATAGTACAACTGCGGAAAATGTTTTTTTTTTTTTCGATTTTTCCTCAATGCTTTATAATGGGAAATGGGCTGGGTGCGCTGGACCGGGTGTCTCAAACTTAAATGCTTCAGTGTTAATTCAATGGGAAAAAACTATTTTCTCTGCCACATTTCTCCTGCTGTATTGAATATTTTTACCAGCGTTTTTTTGCAAAAAAAAAAAATTATACAACTGATAGTTCTCTATAATTCCACTTTGTGAAATTGCTTCGAATATTTTGCGTAAAATTATATATTTAAAATTAAAAAAAAATATTAGAAACAATTTCAAAAAGTGGGATTTGCGGTACCTCTACGTCAGCTACATTTATCACATAAGAAATACGTTTGTAAAAATATCCAATACAGCCGGAGAATGTGACAGAAAAAATATTTGTTTCTCCATTGGATTAGCACTTGAGTTTGGAGACCCGCAACCCAGCGTGTCCATTCCATCTTAAGGAATAAAATGATAAGTTTCAACATGAGCTAACATTGAATGAGCGCTTTGTTTGAGCTTGCTAAGGTTGCTTGCCGACTTTGTGAGAGCTTCACTTGTTTTCTCGCCAAAAATCTATATCTTCTTCTAGCCTCTATGGTTACTTCATTCAATGGGGCTTCCGTTTGGATACAGTTACAAGCAAAGAAACATCTGAAGATATAGAACTTTTTCGTTACATAAAAAGAACCGGCAATTTCAAAGGTGTAGTTTTGAAATAGTTACGAAGCTTATTGTTAAACTAATAAAATATCTGACGAAGCAAGGATATTTTAAAACTTTTATACAGTTTTTTAAGAAATTGTATAACTCCAATCATGTATAACAATAAAAAATACTTTATGCTTGATTGACAATCATATGCGAAACGTAATGCAATATTTAATCATTTTATAAAATTTAAAATATAATTGCAAGTTCTTAAAATACACCTATAATTTTGCTTACTTAGGAAATTGCAGAAAACATATCATTTTTTTTTCAAATTTGTTATAAAAAAAACTTTAAAATAATCAAATTTGGATTAAAATAATTTTCAAAAATATATATTAAAATATTTTTAAGACGGACATTCTTCGCTCAATAAAAACTGAAATAACCTAAAAAAATCCATTTTATTGTCAGTTACATGTTTGTGACTATTACTGTTAATATTAATGAAGATTGAAAACCATAATCAGAACTTGACTACCAAGCAGGATCGTAAAGTTCAACGTAACCAATCTACTTTCAAGGTATCCCGAAATCTGCTCCAAGAAATTGATTTTTAGACCTGCTATTTGCTGAACAATTAATGATCTATTGTTACAAATCATTCGTTAAATTTATTTGTTCTCAAGGATTTATTTCTTAAGAAATGCATTTAAAATTTTAAACATCCTTAATATAAGAAGTAAAAAAATTCTTGTCAACATGCAACTTGAAAACTATCTATCTCCTTCAAAACATAAAGCAACAAATGGGTTGTTAAATACCATTTAAAAACAATAGAAATAAAGCAAGTTCTCCGAATAGATTAATTGGAAAGGAGCGTCATCATTCATTAATAAATGCTCAAATGTAAATGAAAAATTACACCTGCTCTTTATAATAAAAATCAGAACGCTGTGTCAATCTTTCTAAACAAATAATACGAACTCAAACATTCTCATTGTGAAATTCATTATGATTTCATTCCAATCGGATTCATATCTTAAAATTAAATTTTCTTTTAAATACTTTTTATTTAATATAAATAAGGTTTCTCGTACGATTGTTGTGAGTGCCAATTTTGATTTAATTCCACTAAAATTGCACTCGTATTATTTTAAAATAAGTATTGCATTTTGCGAGATGTTTTTTAATAATTAAAGTACTCCGGATTATTTTTCTGAGAGTTTCTACATTTTCTGACAAAAATACACTGTTTGTAGCATTTGTAGTTTAGGATATTGAAGTGGGTCAAGGACAAACGGGCACAGCCCTTAAAAAAGCTCCCACTTTTATTCTGTAAAAGTAACGTGAAAGCATCAATTAGTTTTGTTTCAGTTTCGTCATTGCATAAGGTTTCTCAAAAAAAAATCTGATTTCCCTTGTACTAAAATACGGAATTGATGGTTTAAATTTAATGATAATATGTTATAATACGTTGCTGTCAGCCATCTGAGGGGTTTTATGGTATGGTGAGGTTATGCTTTTCTAGCAACAAACGTAATTTAAAAGAATATTTGTAATTTGTTAAAATTTACTAAATTTCTTTTTTTAAAAGTTATAAATAAGCTTTTCCTTTAAAAAAAACCTTTAATTTTTTTAATGACAGTTTTAGTTGAAAATTAAAATTTAATCTAATGGAATGAAAAAAAATTTGCTCTAAATTAATTTACTTATCCCTCAGAGAGTTAATTCTACAAAATAAATTTTGATAATAAAAAACAACAATAATTGTGACGCATAATAAACTGTGTGGAGGAATGTTAACAACTAAAAAAAACTTTGTCAATTAGAACACACATTTGGTAAGAATAAAAACACATAATTTTTAATGACAATCATTATTTTAGTAACCAATGTTAATGAACAGATGACAACCGTTTAGTTTATTTTTCCTTGGCATCCCTTGAATTGTCCTATCTTGGGGACTCCCAATAAGTGTTCGGTGAAGAGTTTTGTTTTTTGTGTGTCTTTTTGCATATTTCATACGGGAATCAATGCTTCTTTGAATAAATTACGAGATTTATTCTTACGGACTTATGTTTCCCGCGGAAAAGAACAAAAAGTGCATAGTTATTGTTCGGTAGGCGACTTTGGGGATTTGATGTTTTTTCTTTTGATCGTTGTTTGGGTTGATATGAATAATATAATCGCAAATATGTATTGCATAGGTCTATTGTGACTCGAACAAAATTGCTACTTTCTAGTTTAAAATATTTATACAGGTAGAAGTATTTATGGTAAATAATAAAAAAAATTTAGCAGCATATATGTTACTTATGATGTATAAGAGGGTAACTGAATTTCTAGCGAAAGAGTTAAATGCAACGGAAATTAAAATTGTTGTAATAAAAAAAATCATTGCTCGAATAATTGCTCTCTGTTTAATGCCAGAAAAAAAAATAGTTTGAGTGTAAACTAAGGGAGATAAAGAAAAATGTTAATTAATTCATAATCGGCATTAAAGGGACACGGTACCCAAAACATTATTTTTAGAACTAATAACATAAGCTTGTAAATTATAGTGGTTTTATATAATATTTACTCTAAATAAACATTTCTAGCAAAGAAAATAAATATTAACTAGTGGTTTTTCATTTTTTTTAAAAGTAAAAAATGTTAATATTTTTAAAACGCTACTAATCTTTCAATTTTTAGAATAACTCCACCAAACTATTATGGTTTGGTTTTAGTACCATTTTTTCAAGAAATGTTCATTGATTTTAAAATGTGAGATACAGTTAAAAAGCAACATGCATTTATACTGAAAATTACAAATGAAAATTGAAAAATTGATATTTTCTATCCCATATTAGAAAATTACAATAACAGAGTGTAAAATGTTCTATAGCAGCTCCCATTTGAGCATGTGCGAATTCTTTAAAAAAAATGCTATGGCGCCCAACATGTAGTGGGGACTCGTGTTCTAAATTAGATTCAATGCACAAGTTTTTCAGCAATGCCTTTAAACTGAAAAAAAGTTATTTGACATTTCTCCTTTGCGCGTGTGCAAAATCGAAAGCCTTACTACAATTGACGACAGGAACTTGCAGCAAATTTAAAGTCCGTAGTTCTTTAGTTAGATCTGTAGATTGGTTTTAGTAGGTATGTTTGAATTACCGTCGCACTAGAGCTACACGAAGGCTATTGGCGTCGTAGTTTGGAGCCACAGTCAAGTGACGAGCCGACACCTGAGTAGTTACCCAACGCAACAGATAAGGGCGACATCGAGTACGGAACGTTGGGCCTTTTTGGGAGCATATTTAACGTGCGTACACCCCTGCACGGGATATTATTCGTCGGACATTTTTGGGCCGTTTATAGGTTGGCAGTATTTAGGCGATGAGCTGGCCCGAACTTGAGACTTTCCGCATGCAAGGCGAATGCCTAACCGACTGGACACAGTCATTACCTTATATTTTATATTAAGTAAAGATGAAAAGTAAATATATACATTCTGAAAAGAAGCCCTATTTTTAAACCAATTTAGACCACTTTGGGAGCCTGGTGGTTAAGATCTCGGTTTTGGGATCAAAAGGTCCCGAGAACGAGTCCCTGTACCACTGAAGACCCTCCGATTATATGCGGAGTACGTGCTCGTTAAATCTGTGGGTCCGAAGTCCTGTGGGTGGTCATTGCGCAGTTTCCCACGGGTACAGGTCCCTGGAAACTATTTCCCTCTCATTCAGGGATAGGTCTAAATTGCTGATGTGGCGATAGACGGCAGCATCGTTTGCGTATGTATTTGTGTGTGTGTGTGTGTGTGTGTGTGTGTTGTGTCTGTCTTACTTGCCAAAAGTTTAGAATTGGGTCTCCGACCAAGCACACAAGCCTGAAAATATATGTCCACCAACCAACCATTTCAGATTTTCCACCCCATCTTCATTAACTTACATTTCTTATTAAGTACTTATTAAAAATAAATATATCCATTCTGAAAAGAAACTCTTTTTAGACCATTCTTTTGACGCTTACTAAACCAGGCACTTATTTAATAGCGTTACGATGGAACTGATAATGCTTTACCTTTACAGCGGACATATCTCGGGGTAATTTCATTGTAAAAATTAATAAGGCTGTCTGAAATAAAAATCACTACCTTGATTATACTCTTATCTTTTCTGCTTTGAGATTACGGTAATAAGCTCAGTCATCCGAATAAGTAAAATAATTAAATCTTTGAGGCGGACATAACTGGGAATGAATTTTCACGAGCTAATAAAATTTAATGAAGCGTCGGTTCGTTTCATTCTTTTAAGTTTTCCAGAGTGTTTTAGAAGAAGTATTTATTTTAGGAGATGGTGATAGGAATTAAGCGTGTTGAGATCTTTGATCGATATTGTCTGATTTGCAGTTCATAAAATAATTGTTAGCATTAAAAAAAACTTTTATAACGCTGATGATAATAAAACTTCCCCATCAATAACTATTTTACGGCAAATGCAAATTTTGTTACCCAATATTGTTTGTGAAGATAAAACAATCTTACAAGACTTTTTTTTCTTTAAAAAAGTCTATTACTTTTTTTTTAAATATCTAGATTTTCTTTAAAGCTTTTATTAAAATTATATTAAGAAGACTTATTCGAACATAAACAATTAATGATTTTATATGCAATATAATCAAGTTTGTAAAAAATTATCCTGTAAAAAGTCTAATTAAACTGAAAATAACACTAAAATGTAGGTTTCTTACAACAAATTTAATTTGACGAAAAACCATTCAATGCTATTCCAATACGATTTTTTAGGGTATTGTAATATGAAATTTAGGGCATTGTAACTGACTCAAAGAAAGTTTTTAATGAGAATTTTGGTTTTGAAATTTTATTTCCATTGAAATTTCTATAAAGGGTTTCAAATAAAGTGGCTTATATATACATAAAAGCTTAGTTCATTTAATTTTATATTCTAAAAGTTGTTCAAAAACCAAAATTCAAAACTTCGTTTTTAATGCACTCCAAAAATTAATTTTTTGGTTTTAACATAATTATGATTAATATTAGCTACAACGACTGAGTGATGAAATGCTTCACCAAACGTTCGGAATTTGGCTATTATTTTTTGAGTTATTTATCAGGTATTAAAAAAATAACGCAAAATGGTTCGACCAATTACCAAAAATGTGGTGAATATTTAACCATGACAAATGGCAGTGATTGCGCCCTCCAGGCTTAATAGCCCATTACCCAGTTCGTCAGAAGAGACAGTCACAAGAGACACACGAAGAAGGCCGACACAAACACATTGACAAATAACAACATTTATTGATGGACACAAGCATCCATGCCTGACCGGGATTCAAACCCGACCCCAGCAGCTCCAAAGGCCAGTATCCTAATGATTGAGACACCGGGGCATATTTAACCATACTACAACTACATTCTGAACAAAGATGTGTGTTGAAAAAAAATCTTCGGAAAAAAAAATCGTACTTAAAGAAAGTTCCCTATTACATTCTCATTCATTTCAAAAAATAACCAAATACATTTATATCGCCAACTTGTTTATAGAGCTTGAGTTCTACAGTAGAATATGAAGATATACTTTTGACGTCTTCCTCTGTATAAACTTCGAAAAAGTATCGATTATCTTTTTTTTTGTGCGAAATAAGTTGCTCGCAGATGCTAAATTGCTCGGAAAACGATCGGCTACTGACCCGGTTTCCATCAGTGATTTCGGAAGAAAATAGTGCCTCGGATTTCTTCGTCAGAAGGTAGGAAGCAATAGTTTTGACGCTGAGAAAACTTGTGAGCGATGGGTGCAATAAGATTTTTTTTTCAGAAATTTTAAACATACTAAAGTGATAGTCAGCAGTTGAAAAAAATTAAATTTTTGATGAATTACTGACGATTGGAAATATACTTCTGTCAGAAATATTAAGTATCTGGAAAGTGGGTTTCTTTGAAAAAAAAAATCACACAAAAGTCAATATCAGTAATTGTTAAATATGTGGTTTCCAAACAATGTTTAGTACAAAAAAAAATTTAAAATAAAAATTTAGTTCACTGATTTTTCAAGTGAGTGTTTAAATAAAGTATAAATGTTTTAGTAAAAACAATAAATGCGATCATGTATCTTCAACTTAAATAATGAAATACGGAAGCAACTCCAAACAAATTTACATTGTAACGATATCTAATAACCATTTAATATAACCCGAAAGACGGAAGAAAAGCCAATTTAAAAATGGTTTCTATACACAGAATATTTGTATTATTTTAAAGTTTGTACAAATATTACTTCTATAAAATATCATAGTTTGGTAAGATTGATCCAATAAATTTTAATCCAGTTATACGCTTGGTCCAATATTGATTTATCATTCAATCGAAACATTCCGAAGCCTTTCCGACAAGCCCCACCAACATTCAAATTCTAATTTTGCCCCCTTCGCAAACGATCCGTTTAAAATTCGAGTCCCACATGAATAATCGAAGACTTCAGTAACTGTGTTCAGAATTCTGAATATCCCATAATGCAAACGGTGTTGCGTTACTTTATTGAGGACTTCTCCCACGGGAAAGCTATTCAAAATATCGGGCAAAATATTGAAGAGGAATTTATGTCTTCAGGCTTGACAGTTTTGTGTAGTTAATGCTGAAAATGGAGTTCTTATTAAACTACTATTTGGTTAGGGTGCTGAAATGTTAATAAGAGATAAACGATGTTGCTGAAAAATAATAAAAAATATTATGTAGGACATGAGATATAGTTATTAATATGATAATATTTACTTCTAGTAGTGGATTCATTAAATATTAATTTCGTTTCTTGGAAAAATAATATAATGTCACATAAATATAAAATTAATTTGACAATTAAAATAAAAAGAAAGAATTAAGTCTTCTGGAATAAAAACTACAAAACTAAAGTCAATAAAAGTTGCGTAATATTTTGCGTAATAAACATAATTACCAATTTTGAAAATAATGTTTGTCAACCAGCATCACTTTGACTAAGATATAAACGGTTCGAGGTTTATTTTAAAAAATTTGCGTATAATAGCCTTTAGTCATCAAGTTTCAAAATAAATTATTCATATTTTTATGCATCATTCAAGTCTATAAAGTGGGGCCCAGTGGCTTAGTGGTAGTGCTTCACATTGATTCACCTCAGGTTCGTGGATCGAATCCGGATTGGGAAAGGTTGACCCAAGTTTTCATCCCTTAGGGGGGTCGATAAAATGGGTGCCAATTATGCTTGGGAACTAAACACTGGAGTTTCGGCGTGAGGTTGACCACCTTACCAGGATTAGCAGAGGTAGTCCTGTCACGAAAGCTGAAATTTGCACGGCAGGCCTTGGCCCACTAATGGGCTGCTGTGCCGAGGAGTTTTTTTAGTCTATAAAGTATTATTCTTTAAAACTTGTCTTGAGATTTAAAATTTTTTTGTTTTGAATAAATTTAACGCATTTTCAGAAAACATGTTATAGTATATTTTTAAAAAAATCCAACTATAGGTAAAACTATTCAAATACAAAAGTTAAAAAAAAAACATTTAAATAAACTCATAACTAAAAAGCTTTAAAGCTATATAATCTCAAGCATAACAAAACCTCAGTCTACTATTGCAAATCTGTTTTAATGAATCAAAATATCTGTGAAATACAAATACCGAATTTCCTCTTCCTTCTCCTCAACACAATGCATGTGAAAACAAAGCTTTTCCTCAGCGCCATCCAAGATTTATGGTTGTTTTAAAAGTTTCTATTCCCTCAGACAATAGAGACAGAAAGTGCGCACCTCATTTAAATTTTCAAAACAGCAAAAAAAAAAAAAAAAACGCTGAAATAAAACGCTAGCCCAAGAGAAAATATTCCAACCTTTTGTTTTACGGCGACATGTTTCCAGCATTTGGAAGCGGAAGGATTGCAGTTTCTCAAATGGCTAACGATTGTGAAAGGAAAAAATGTTTTTAAAGAGAAATAAATCTTGAAACACTTGAAATGAAATTAAAACGTTTCATTTTTTCTGTTTTAGTGTGATTAAATTGAAGATTCATAGCAAAGTGATTACATTTTTCTCTCAGACAGCAATAAAATCAGTTTTAAATTAAATTTTCTCTTGATGACAGTTTGTATGGAATTATACATTCTTTGCGAGTCAAGTATATATTTATTAGAAATATAAGTAATGGGTTTTATTTGAATAAAATTTTGAAATCAATTAAATTTTTATGATAGTATATATTTTATGCAAAGCAAGATAATAGTTTTCAAGTTCGAAATATGAGTTAGAAATATAACTCCCATGAAATGCAAGAAAAAATCATGTGAAGTAAGTTCTTGTGCAACATTACTTTTGTTTGAAAAAAAGAAGAAGGAATAGAAAGATTTAAAATAGTATTATTTCCCATTACTTCAGTACTTACTGATATTCTTATAAAAAAAGAATTTTTGTAACGTAACTGAAGCCTACAATTGCGTCCACACAATATTTATACACCTTTGAAAAAAATAATCAAAACAGGCATTTAGTTGATTGCAACATCAAATTGCACAAAAATGAATAAATTCAAATTATAAAACTTTAAAAAAAAGAAACAATTCTACTTTGCATGACGTCATTCCAAACCGTTTTGGAAGTAAGATCTTGTGAAATTTCAATTTTAAACAAATAAAGCTTCTAATGCTATTTTTGAAGTTAAAACGGATAATTAAATGACTAAAAATGAAATCCCAAGAAAGCAAATTGGGTATTTCATGGACAGACAGATAAAAAGGTGTCTGTCCGAACTTACTGATAGAAGGGCAAAAAGTGTAAAGGATACGTCTGCGATGTCATGTATTTCTTAAAACTTTTTGAGCGAATAATTTCAATGCATACCTTGCCGAAGAATTCTTAAGATCTGGCTAATCATACCAAATTTAGAAAGGTTTATGGGACAGACATATAAACATTTCCAGTATGTCAATGATTAGTTTCAATTAAAAAATATACTAGGGAAAAAAATCTAAAAACGATAACGAAGAATCCACTTATTTTTTTAAAAACAAAATTAAGGTTACGTAAAGATAATCATGATCAATTCATTCTTATTTATTGGGAGCATGCTTATTTCTTATGCAGTATAAGTTTAATATTATCAGCGTATAACTTAGTGAAAATAAATTTATTTCCCCACATTGTTAAGTTAATTTGCTGTAGAATATTCCAAAGCATTTGCTTCAAGATATACTCTTCAAAACAAATAACTTAACAGCCAACTTTAAGTGGAGCTAACTCAAGCAAAAGCTTCTTTAAATGTAAAAAAATGCATACTTAGAAGATAATATGTGTACTATTAAAATATCCATCACAGAATGAAGTTATTTATTTTGAAAAATAATGCAGATCCGCGCAACCTAAATTATGGTTTCGTATTTTACACTCTCGTATTAAAATATTTTCAGTCGTTTTAAAAAGGAAAAATTCTTGGGGGTAACACAAATGAGAATAATTTTTCATTCAATAAAATTTAATTAAGCTCACTTCACACATTTTTTTCACTCGTTTCCGAGATTTTGGAAAACTTTCTGAATTAGTGTTTAATTTTTGTAATTTGTGTAATTACTTTAATTTTAATATCTTCTGAAACAATGTTCGTTTAAAAGTAATTAATAAAAATACTTAAAAAATGTTTAAATGGTAAATTCTTTGACTATAGTAACATATAAATGTGTTCTTTAAGTAATTTTATTGGTTTTAAAATTTCATTATAATATACAGTTACGTATTCACTTAAAACATTGCTCTAAAACTTTAGTTACACTTGTCCTACTAGAAAGATGGCCGATGACATAATTTCATTTATTCAAATATTCTCCTTTAAATTATTTAAACTTTTTCGAGCCGTAAATTAGCAATGTTAAAGTAACAGAAGTATGCGATGGAGTGTTTTCGAGCGGTAAATTAGCTATGTTAAAATATTAGAAGTATGCGATGGAGTGCGATATTGATTATTAAACTAGGTTTGGAATCAAGACTTCACTGTACTCACTACCAATTAAACAGCTATGGTCAAAAATTTGTTCGAGAAATCAAATTTGAAGTCACTAACGTGCTAAAAAATGATAAAGACAATCTTAATAATGAAATATTTATTCCTCATCCAATCACGTATTTATAAACCTTTGTTCGCAAACCCTCCTGCACTTTATTTTCAAAATCGAATTCGCAACTTACATGACAGATTTGCAGCAAATTTAAATCCCACAAGAATTACCAAAACTGTGAATGCTATCCTACATATCATAGTACGATGACGATTTAATGCTGTGCTAAGTAATACTCATATGGGAAAACTATTCACGGGTTCAACGGACAAACATCAAAAATTTATGAATAGCTCAAACCGAGTTAAACTTGCAGAATTTATATTGTAAATCCTGTTTGGTCAAAGCTGATAAAAGATCTTCGGAGAGTAGGAAATGTATTTAAAATTGCATTGCGGGGATTGTATATTTTAGAGGTATTTCCAATGTAAGGTTTATCGTGAAATATGTGATATTTATTGCATACGCAATGTCCTTATCCTAGGTCAAATGCATGGTATGGTATGGTACGTATATATTCCAGCTTGTGTGCTTGCTCAGAGATCCGCTTATAAGCTTTCGTCAAGTGGGACAGACACAGAAAGAATTTTTACAGTCACAAAGAAAAGAATAACACATAGGCAAATAACAACATTTATTTGAAGGTCACAAACATCCATGCCTGACCGGGATTCGAACCTGACCCTAGCAGCTCCAAAGGCTAGAGTCCTAACGATTGCACCACCGGGGCGGCTGGTCAAATGTATAACACTTTGTGTAGATGTGTCTTTAATGCATAAAATATGATTCACCACTTCATTTCCACTAAAGTTCCAACCGAGCTTTTAGTTTCAGAAGCTTCATTTTAATTTGTTTGTTTATTCGTAACTTTTTTTTTATACAAATGCATTTTATTTTATTGCACAAGATATTGTTTAAGAATGAATGTAAAATATAACGATCACCAAGACTTTACGGAATCCCCTTTCTGTTTGTCTCAGTTCTTACAATAAGTGGGAGAAAAACCGAAATCCAACTTTGGACCACCCCATTTAATAACAATAAGAACTGTAATAACTCTTTAATGAAAACATGCGAATGTGTTGTGAGTCCTATATGATCACACAAAAGCTATGACACTTTATTGGGGGCCTGTGATTTAGGACAGTTTTTTATTTTAACGAACGGATTCAGGATTGGTGAGTGATTTTAGATTAATGAAATAATAATATTGCATGGTCCTTTTTATTAAGTTATTAAAGAATAAAATAAACTCTAACACATTAAGAAATTATAAATAAGATAACATTAAGTTGAAGACATGACAACACTTAAGGTAACTTTTAAAAGATTTTAGTTTGAAGACATGAAAAATAAAAACCATACTGTTAGAGAGCTACTCAATAAAATATACCAAAAGCAGAATATTTGTTTTAAAGTCATTTTTTATGAAATACTAATATATTTTAACAATTATTTTGAGCACATAAAAAGGCTGTTAATAAAAACTAAAAGTTATTAATACAAAAAAAAGTTTTTAGAAATACTTTATAAACTACAACACTTAAATATGCATAGAAAATAAGACATTTCTTCTACCAACTCAGATTTATTGTTATTTTGAAAGTTTCTATTGCTTTACACGGTAGCAAGCATACTAGTGTACCTCATTTAAATTTTAAAGCGGCGAAAACAATTGTGTCCAAAAGGAAAGTTTTAACCTTTTGTTTTACACTGACACGTTTCTAGCATTTGAAAACAGTATAAACAACGGGATGTCTTTCGTGAAATGGCTAACGATTGTTTAAAAGAAAAGTTTTAAGAAAAAACTAGTTACATGAAAACCTGAAATAAATATAAAGCAAGAATTTGTTTAATTAAAAACAGAAAACTGATTTGCATTTCTTCCTTATTATTTGAAACAATGAAGTTATTTTAAGAAAAATAAAATAGTTTAGTTTAATTGTTATGATATAGTATCCTGAATAGATTTAACATTACTACCTAATATTTTCTGAAAAATACTATCCGAGTTTGTCTTAGAATGTTTTTATGCTACTAGCTTAAAAAAAGCAAGAATCTAAGATTAAAAAATACTGCGTGTATGTGTATGTACTTAATAGACTTTAACTAGACATCCGTATGTGCCATAACAAAAAAGTAGTTCATACTCAAAATACATTTTTTTTAAATAAAAGTGTTAAAATAATATTTTTTTAGAGAAATTATGAATTATGTGAAAACACTTAACCACTTTTATTCGTATACGTTCATTTTTTCTCTTTCGCTCTGCCATCAGCTGAAGAAATTAAATTAAACACTTATGAAAATAGCGCAAAAAAATAGTTTTGCTTAAATTAACTGAAATGACAGAAACAAACCAAATTGTTGCAACTACACAATGCATAACATTACAATTCAATTTTGTCTATCATATTAATGAAATTAGATTTTGTGTGAGTCAAACAAATAATCAAACCAAGCAAAAATACAAAAAATATATATATATATCGACATCATTATACCCCAAACAAAGATATAAAACCGAAAATCATAATAAGATCGCTCATTAGGGAAACCATCAATAAATAGTTAAATTTGTCTGATTTTAGTATTTTTTTTATATATCATTATTGTATAATGAAGCAACGAAACTGAATCCCTCGCACCTAACAGCAAAATAGAAACTAAATCATTTGAAAAAAAAATCGAATTTTCATAAGAATATATACTTCTACTTTCACTACAATCTTAAATGGAAGAAGCTCAGTGGCAAACTTCCTAATGGACTTAAATCTTTATTTCATTTAGTGATTCTGTTGATATCACCATTAGAGCAATTTCACCGCGAAAGTTAGTTTATAAAAAAATGTAATTTTACTAATTGGAAGGAAAATATTTCCATACAGAAGAAAATCTTATTAGGTTTAATTGGAGCGATGGGGCTGTTTGCAAAATACAATTATTAAAATAGATGAGGAATTCTCTGTATGATTTCTGGTCATATAATTTTTTTGATTACTAAATTACTTTATAAATTCCTTACCAAAATGAAATTTCCTAAGTGTGTTAGAGATATTTACGAATGCCATCATTAATTAAATTGAACAATTAGTGGTAGAAAAGAAAGAAGGTATTTTACGTTGTGTTAAAATGGTTTTGGATGTTTATTTTTAGGAAATTATATTTGAGTAAAGATAATTTGGTTAGTTTATTATGGAAATATTACACAAAATAAATTTTTCTTAATTTTTTCTTAAACTAAATATAAAAAAAAGTTTTTGTCTGAATGGTTTCAAACAGGCCAATAGTAGTTGCTTTGAATTTTGAACGAAAGTAAATTATTTAGTTTTTTTTATTTCTTACTAATGACTTCTTTTCGATCATACCATTTCAACGACTTAATTTTAATGAACATCTTAATTACTAGAGTCACTAAATATAGTTAAATATGATTAAAATGCTTTTATAATTAATATATGGTTCTACTTATATCTTTACAATAAAACATTATGTGCAGAATAATTTTTTGGAAATTGAGTGCATAAGCTAAAGCCTTTCAAAGCGAGTAAAAAACGTAGGCTTGTTAGTAATTTTGTCTGAGGAATTGTTGCCATAACACAAATTGTTTAACGTAATTTATTTAAATATTTTAATAAAAATAATCATTCCTGGCCATAATTTTCAAGCCCTGAAATATTAACCCAAACCTCTCATATTTGTCTTGCTTTTTCGCATCAACTCTTTTACACTTCGAAAGTTATATTTGTCTCCAAAGGCAATTTTGCTACTTTTGGTCTTGCTCAATAAGGTAATTAAACAGTTAATTAGTTAACAGTAAATTTTACTAATCAACTTGCCTTAAAATCTTTATATTTCAGCCTTGTACGCTCCAATCTCGAATATTTCAGTATCATTTGGGATCCCTACTATGACAATAGAAGTAATGTTATTGAACAGGTTCAATCCAAATTTACACACTATTTATATTAAAAAGCTGTAACGTTAGTGCTCAATATGTATCCTCAACTCATCTGCGCAATATTTTTTGTATTCCACTTTTAAAATCTAGAAGAGCATTGTCATGTGTTTTATTTTTCTTTAAAGTGTTTAACAATTTAATTGACTGTAATAAAATACTGAGCTCTATACAAATATCTGAACCTAGTCGGATTTTCAGAAGGCATAACTTTTTTAGAAATGTTTTTGTAAAATATAATTACACCAATAACTTTTGTCCTTTATAAGTTTTACAGAATTTTTAACTGTATTTGCGATGATTTAAATGTTTTAAACATCTCTTTAAAATGTTTTAGAATCAAATGTTCAGTGCTTTTACAGTGTTAGTGTTTTTTCCCTTAATTTTCTTCCAACACCTGTTATTGGAATTTTAATCTGTTGTATGTTGTCTAATTAACTAAATAAAATAAAATAAATTCCAATGCCTTTAAAACCTTAAAATTTATATGACAGCTTCCAACTGTGTGTGAAGGATTTTTTCAAAAACCTCACTACGACGTCCAACAGCTACTGAAAACTCATGTACCAAATTGGTGGCATGTAGCTCCATATGTTTTACAGAAATACTTTTAAAACCAATACAATTTAGAGACAGCTACAATTTGCAAGTGAGTGATTTTCTTTAAAACCTTATTATGACGCCCGCGATGTTGTGGAAACACGCGTGCCAAATTTGAAGTCTTTGGTTCTTTTAGTTCGAGCTGTTGAGCTGTTACAGACGGATAGTTTCACGGACGGAACAATGTTCAAATTCAAAGATTAAGCATCTTAAAATACCTAGAATACCACATTTCGACGTCTTTTCAATATACTGTAATGTTATAATAAACCCAAGATGCTCCTGAAATTATATCATACGATACTGTGTGCTACAGCTTTAATATTCTCTTAATCGAGATAAATTGACGCATAATAAAGTGACCATATATCAAATTAAATAATGCAAATTTAAACATATCAAAAGCGACCCAACTCAAACGTACAACTTTGATATTACGGTTACTCTCTATTGGGCAATTTTGTGCCAGGTTTTCATAATATATCTTAAAAATCTCAGTCCAGTTTAACTACAATACAACTTGTTAGGCATAACAATGCAACGGTAAGCTTTCACGATCACCAAAAATCCCAAAACATGAATGAAAAGAACTACCTCCCAAAACCCTATCTTTGAGTTGCGTCACTTTTATCGCAAGGGTGTGACATGTAATATAAATTCTTCAAGAGTCACAGGGGCTATATATATTTACAAAACTTAATTAAATCCGATATCACAACAGCCTCAGTGCCGATAATTAGTACAGTCTTCGAAAGCGGAGTCCTCGGATTACTTCTCATTAAAATTTATTCACAAACCCAGCTTATACGAAATTTAGAACTTCTAGCCTATTGACGATATCTTTCAGTAATTCTGGTGGTTTATAGGTGTTTCTTGTGGTTAACCACTGTTGCTTGTTTCTGTTTTTCTGGGCCTTTTGAGAGATATACCCAAGTGACGAAAATGCAAACATTTTTTATTGCATTTGATTTAATCTACACATCGATTGTAATGTATTATTTTTTTAAATTATACTTTTTAAAGTGTTTCAAAATAATTTATTAGTACTTTAAATTTTGAAATTGAACAAAACTACACACTATTAAATTTTTTACAGGTTAAGAGTACAATTGAAAAAATATTACGAGTACCTTGGCTATTTTCCAAATCTCTATTCCTCTTTGGCCAAGAATGTAATGTAATAATGTAATGTAATATAATAATCTGGAGTAAAATTCAATAGTAACAGAAAATGATGCGCTCGATTTACATGATGTACTTACCTGAAAAATACAAGAATACTTTACCAAATACATTTGGCAATGTATTTTAATACCGTTATTCGTCTTCTTTTACCTTCTTTCTGTATACGTTTGATATATATTTGGTATATCAATATATCCCCCTCATAGGAGATACATTACTGATTCTTATTATCTTTAATTAAAATATTATATTTTTGATAAAATTGTTAAGAGAAATTATTTATGATACCCTAATTAGAAAATCCTTTTACATTTACATTATATATTTTCATCATAGTTTCGGGAATCCAAATATGCTTTCTAAAAATTAAATTTTTAAGTAAAGTATATATACTAATTAAACAGATATTTCAGATTTCCTAATGAAACGTATATACTATTATTATTTGTTATATAAATTAAATACAAAAGCAATTTATTAATTTTATTTAAAATCTTGGTGAAAACAAACAACTGAATATTTCCTCAGTGTCCGTATCACCATGCGGCCCTCAAGCCAAAGCAATCCTTTGAACACATTAAATATTCAAACGAATCTCGAAATTTTTGAATTGGAAATATCGAGGCAAATATTAAATTTAAGTTCCTTACCTTAGATAAATTAGTTGTATAAGTGCATGAAGTTTGTGTATTTTGTAAAGATGAGTGTTCGAAATGAAGAAAAATCTGCATTTTGCAAGATTTGTAGTTAATTTGAATGATCCACTACAGTGTTTTCTTTGAATCTTCTAAATTTGTCTTAACTACGTGCTATGATTTTTCGGAAACATTAGAAATAATTTTGAGTACTTCAGTGATTTTATACTTCAGTTGAGTATTTTCGTTTCGATTACTAATTAACCTTTGACTACTGTGGTAACTAGGTATTTGTCAAAGACTACAATTAACAGCTCGTTGTTCTCGGTTAATTATTAAAAACTTCAGTAATCAGAAAATATCTTCAATTTTCTACTTGATATGCATGAGAATATTCATACAATCCGACAAACAGGAATATCTACCGTCTACATTTAGAAATTGAGGTTTTAATGAATTAGATAAGTAGTTTTTGTAAAATATAATTACACCAATAACTTTTGTCCTTTATAAGTTTTACAGAATTTTTAACTGTATTTGCGATGATTTAGATGTTTTAAACATCTCTTTAAAATGTTTTAGAATCAAATGTTCAGTGCTTTTACAGTGTTAGTGTTTTTTCCCTTAATTTTCTTCCAACACCTGTTATTGGATTTTTAATCTGTTGTATGTTGTCTAATTAACTAAATAAAATAAAATAAATTCCAATGCCTTTAAAACCTTAAAATTTATATGACAGCTTCCAACTGTGTGTGAAGGATTTTTTCAAAAACCTCACTACGACGTCCAACAGCTACTGAAAACTCATGTACCAAATTGGTGGCATGTAGCTCCATATGTTTTACAGAAATACTTTTAAAACCAATACAATTTAGAGACAGCTACAATTTGCAAGTGAGTGATTTTCTTTAAAACCTTATTATGACGCCCGCGATGTTGTGGAAACACGCGTGCCAAATTTGAAGTCTTTGGTTCTTTTAGTTCGAGCTGTTGAGCTGTTACAGACGGATAGTTTCACGGACGGAACAATGTTCAAATTCAAAGATTAAGCATCTTAAAATACCTAGAATACCACATTTCGACGTCTTTTCAATATACTGTAATGTTATAATAAACCCAAGATGGTCCTGAAATTATATCATACGATACTGTGTGCTACAGCTTTAATATTCTCTTAATCGAGATAAATTGACGCATAATAAAGTGACCATATATCAAATTAAATAATGCAAATTTAAACATCTCAAAAGCGACCCAACTCAAACGTACAACTTTGATATTACGGTTACTCTCTATTGGGCAATTTTGTGCCAGGTTTTCAAAATATATCTTAAAAATCTCAGTCCAGTTTAACTACAATACAACTTGTTAGGCATAACAATGCAACGGTAAGCTTTCACGATCACCAAAAATCCCAAAACATGAATGAAAAGAGCTACCTCCCAAAACCCTATCTTTGAGTTGCGTCACTTTTATCGCAAGGGTGTGACATATTATATAAATTCTTCAAGAGTCACAGGGGCTATATATATTTACAAAACTTAATTAAATCCGATATCACAACAGCCTCAGTGCCGATAATTAGTACAGTCTTCGAAAGCGGAGTCCTCGGATTACTTCTCATTAAAATTTATTCACAAACCCAGCTTATACGAAATTTAGAACTTCTAGCCTATTGACGATATCTTTCAGTAATTCTGGTGGTTTATAGGTGTTTCTTGTGGTTAACCACTGTTGCTTGTTTCTGTTTTTCTGAGCCTTTTGAGAGATATACCAAAGTGACGAAAATGCAAACATTTTTTATTGCATTTGATTTAATCTACACATCGATTGTAATGTATATTTTTTTTTAAATTATACTTTTTAAAGTGTTTCAAAATAATTTATTCGTACTTTAAATTTTGAAATTGAACAAACTACACACTATTAAATTTTTTACAGGTTAAGAGTACAATTGAAAAAATCTTACGAGTACCTTGGCTATTTTTCAAATCTCTATTCCTCTTTGGCCAAGAATGTAATGTAATGTAATATAATAATATGGAGTAAAATTCAATAGTAACAGAAAATGATGTGCTCGTTTTACATGATGTACTTACCTGAAAAATACAAGAATACTTTACCAAATACATTTGGCAATGTATTTTAATACCGTTATTCGTCTTCTTTTACCTTCTTTCTGTATACGTTTGATATATATTTGGTATATCAATATATCCCCCTCATAGGAGATACATTACTGATTCTTATTATCTTTAATTAAAATATTATATTTTTAATAAAATTGTTAAGAGAAATTATTTATGATACCCTAATTAGAAAATCCTTTTACATTTACATTATATATTTTCATTATAGTTTCGGGAATCCAAATATGCTTTCTAAAAATTAAATTTTTAAGTAAAGTATACATACTAATTAAACAGATATTTCAGATTTCCTAATGAAACGTATATACTATTATTATTTGTTATATAAATTAAATACAAAAGCAATTTATTAATTTTATTTAAAATCTTGGTGAAAACAAACAACTGAATATTTCCTCAGTATCCGTATCACCATGCGGCCCTCAAGCCAAAGCAATCCTTTGAACACATTAAATATTCAAACGAATCTCGAAATTTTTGAATTGGAAATATCGAGGCAAATATTAAATTTAAGTTCCTTACCTTAGATAAATTAGTTGTATAAGTGCATGAAGTTTGTGTATTTTGTAAAGATGAGTGTTCGAAATGAAGAAAAATCTGCATTTTGCAAGATTTGTAGTTAATTTGAATGATCCACTACAGTGTTTTCTTTGAATCTTCTAAATTTGTCTTAACTACGTGTTATGTTTTCGGAAACATTAGAAATAATTTTGAGTACTTCAGTGATTTTATACTTCAGTTGAGTATTTTCGTTTCGATTACTAATTAACCTTTGACTACTGTGGTAACTAGGTATTTGTCAAAGACTACAATTAACAGCTCGTTGTTCTCGGTTAATTATTAAAAACTTCAGTAATCAGAAAATATCTTCAATTTTCTCCTTGATATACACGAGAATATTCATACAATCCGACAAACAGGAATATCTACCGTCTACATTTAGAAATTGAGGTTTTAATGAATTAGTTACTTGGTCTCGATAACTTTGCTTTTTCCCACTTGTGATTACCAGCCTCATTAATTACAGATTAATGATATTTATTTTCAGCTCCTTGTTGTTCAGTTCAATTATGCAAAAAATACAACACTGAAAAAAATTGTATTTAGATCAAAATAATAAATTTTAATTTTTATTTTAATCGAAGTAATAAAATTTAGGGCCTACAGTAGGTATTTTCATAAATAAAAGTTCCACGGTTTCGATTTTTTAAATCAATTTCAAGTAATGCAACCTTACAGCACAATTCATCAAACTTACTTGCATTTTACAAATGTCATTGAATCGTTATTGAAGTACAACTTTCAATAACTATTCATAAAGAATCCAGATTTTCATTTATAAGGAAAATATTTGCAAAGTAAACTTTGACAATACATGCCTATTTTCAAAAACATTGAATAAAACACAATTCATCACTCTCACATACATATAAATTTTAAGACCTTAGTGAAACAACGTGCTAACTGACAAAAAGGTGAAGACAAATGAGAAGAACTTGCTTTTAGTTAGCACTCAGATCTGTTACAAACGCGTGCGTTACTTACCATGAAAATATAATAAACTTAAAGTATATGGAAACGAAAAAACTATATATCGTTAAAGAAGTTAGTAATATATTTATTGACATAAAATTTTCAATTTTTTCAAAAATGTCACTTAGCACGTTCTTCCACCAAGATTTTCAATTCTAATACCAGACAATAGTTCTCTGTCAAATGCATTTCCTTCAAATAAAATTTAGTTTTGCTCGTGGAAATACGAAATTTTCGTGTGGTAGATGTGCGATTGAATAAAACTATGATAGACTATATTTTAATGTTGATACCCCTTCGTACCAGCAATGATTGAAAACCTTTATCGAAGTTGTAAGTATGACAAATGACAGTGGTTGCGCCCTCTAGAAGGGAGAGCGTAGGCTTTATAGCCCATTACCCAACTCGCCAGAAGAGACAGTCACAAGAAGTTGTATGTAACTCTGTACAACAAGTTAAGTTCACTTCCAACTCTTACGAAACAAAAATTATTTAAAATCGCATATATTTTTATTTTAGATATAGGTCAAAAACGATAAAAAAAATCTAGAACATATTTTAAATAAGATACGTTGTATATACTTTCACACTAAATGATATTTCAAAGTTATATTAAATTTGGTTTTAAGTTATATGTTATTTAGGTATGGTATGGTATGATACATATATATTCCAGCTTGTGTGCTTGTTCAAAGAACCGCTTATAAGCTTTCGTCAAGTGGGACAGACACAGAAAGAAATTTTACAGTCACAAAGAAATGAATAACACATAGACAAATAACAACATTTATTGACTGTCACAAACATCCATGCCTGACCGGGATTCGAACCCGACCCCAGCAGCTGCAAAGGCTAGTACACTAACCATTCAGCCACCGAGGCGGCATGTTATTTATATTCAAAATAGTAATTTGATAAATCAATTAGTTCCGGCTGCCTATTTCTTCCCTCCTTTAGAAGTTTTATGTGTATTTTTTTTGAGGGGGAGGTTTGAATAATCGTCGCACTTGAGCTACACGAGGACTATTGGCGATGGGCGTCGTATTTTAGAAGCACAGTCAAGTGACGAGCCCACACCTGAATAGGCACCCAACGCAACCGTTAAGGGCGACATCGTACGCAGCGTTAGGACTTTGAAGGATATTTAACGTGCACTCCCTTACACCGAGTATTATTCGGACATTTTTGGCTGCACGGGCCGTTTATAGGTCGGCAGTTATCTTGGCTATGTCCTTACTCTGTCCTGTGACCTTTTTGGCATGCTATTCGAGTGCCTAACCGACTGGGCTCCCCAGCCCCTCAAGGGAAGAGATCGACAACTGATTATCTCATATACATCTATTTTTACTGATAAGTTAATTTTCGAATCTAATAGTTTAATTGGATCTTCTCCCACAGAATCATTTATAAAAAATATAACAGGTAACTGGTTGAATTCTATTTAAAGTATTTCTTCATTAATTGCATTTTTTTTTTAAAATTAAGGTAGTTGTCAAATAAGTATCTAAAATATGTTTCACTTAAATATAATCTATTTATTTTATTGATTCGAAACTGCTTGTGCTGTATTCATAGTCTGTACAGATTCTGTAGCTAATTCTTATCTTTACAACAATGCAAAACTCTCTTCTAAAAAGAAATAAAAAAAATACATGGGAACTCCGGGTTCTAAAATTTCGTTCACAATTCGAGTTGATTCAAGTATTGGCAACGAATGAATTGAATCACCACGTTTCGCTGATTTCCTTCAACTTAAATTCAATAAAGCGTCGATTCTATTCCTAGTAAATTTCGTCCAGATTTGTCAGATAGAAGTCACGATTGACTTATTTTTCAAGTTTATTTCATCTCTCTGATATAATCGGTTATCCGAAATTCGGTTTATAAAAAACAATTCACGAGTCTTTCAGTTAAAATATGAAATGTATACGCATAAATAAATACACAAAAAATAAATACGTACTTAAAAAGTTGGGTTTATTTCAAAAAATTTGCAGTATTTATTTGTTATTTTTGCTGCTCAATTTTGGTCCAGTACCTTTCGGATATATAAGCGGGACTCTACTGTAATTATAAGATTGTCCTCAATGTGGATATATATATCAATAATTTCCTATGAATTATCAATATTTGGTAAGAGATACGTTCTACTGCTTTTAAATAGCTTATTTAGCAATTATCAACGTAAAACAAGCTTCAGTTTCGACCACTTTTTTATTTGTGTTACAACTGTTTTAACTTTTCTGATTTCTTTTATTTCAATTCGAAACTGTCAAAAAATACTTTTTTTGTGTGTTTCGTATGGGGTTCACATTCGAATATTTTTTACAATATAGGTTTGAATACCGAATAAAATGTTCTGTCTTTTGGAAGATTCTGAAAAGGGTTTGGTCCTAAACGGCTGTGAGGCGCTTAAAAACGGCTTCCGGCATTTTATGCCCAACCAAATCGTAAAAGTGCATTACCATAAAACAAAAGGACAAACTCTTTGATTTTAGCTGACATGTTTAAATCTGCCATTTGCCCCTTTAATGCTATAAGATTCAAACCAGATATCCACAATTTTTATCTTTTTCGTTGTTCACTAACAATAGCAAATTGATTTTTAAACATCTATGAACATTTTGCATATGAAAAAATACTTTATCAACAAGTAGTTTGCAAAGCTTTCCAAATACGTTTGAAATACCTCAAAAAAAGAAAAAAAACTGTATTCTTTAATAACTTTTATTTAATCAAAAATTAATAACTTTTTCAGATTTTGAATTTTTATAAATAACTTCATGTATTGGGCCATTTACGATAAAATATGTTTTGTAAATTAATTCTAAGCCCGCAAACACATTGTGAGAAACAGAAAATAATTTTTATGAAATCTCATATTCCTGAAAATGATTTATGATACAAATTGGGAAAAGCAAGATTTCTAGTTTCAATATTTATATTTATTATCACTTTCAAATATTTTATATCTGAACATATATATTTACAATTACATTTTCCTGTTACTTAAATACTTACAGAATTTTGTTGTTGTTGTTGAAAAAAAGTATATTTCTATCAGTACCTGGCACCTAGAACCGCTTCGCACAAGATTATACACCTAAAAAAATCACCATACATATTATTTAGTAGCTGAAACTAAAGTTATTTGTTTTCATTAATTTTCTTTCGCAAATTCAATTGTAATTTTTGATCATTTTGATAAACATATATTCAGTTGAAAGAATTATTATAAAAAATTGTTTGATTCAAATCCTAGCACCCGTTCCTGAGACATTTGGCGTGTTTGGAAAATGTAACAAAGAATTAAATCACTCAAAATTATTTTTCTTAAATATAATCAAAATAATTTTTTTTAACTCCAGGCATTTAAAAGATATTTAGTAATAAAAAAACATGTAACAACTCCACACAATCCCCATTAATAAATAAAGATACGTCAATTAAAATCCCTCTACTTTTTATGCATTAACTATATTGAAACACCTTTACACTAACTTAGAACTTAGTAAACATAAAATTTACAACCACACTGTGATACTTGTTATAACGTCATTCTTAACTGATTTGCATGACAAAAACACATATTTTCCTTCAAATACTAATTTTAAATAAATAATAAAGCTATCACCCTGTTGTTAATTTGGCAGCATTGATTAAATGAATACAAATTTCATACTAATGCTAATTAATCGGAAGTTCGTCGTCCAGATGCATAGACAGATGGACAAAATGTTTTTTTAAAGATAGGTGTTTGATGTCATACATTTTTAACAAAAAAAATAATAATCGATGGATACAACTGACGTTGGAATTGGTACAGGCGGACGTCTTCTTCAAGCAAATACTTACATTCCAATATTTTTTTTTCAAATAAAACACAGAAAGTATACTAGTAAGACATTTAACAATAAACTATTCGTGACGCTTCAGCTAAAGTGTGTTCCTATAACTTAGACAATTTTATATTTTTATCAAATACTTTTCAACGGCCTTTTAGATGAAACCGAATCTGAATGTCATGCTTCTTCTGTCGAGTATTTTCCTTTCAAGTTGGTATCGAAACTCAAACGCTGTAATCCGATCAAACTGTGCCATGGAATTTCTAAGGAAATATATAACAAATTATATGACATATTGTGAAACGTCAGAATGGTAAAGTAATTGGATTTTTGCGTGTTTGTCGAAAATATGATTCGACACAATATATTTTTTGCGCTAGTTTAGGTAATTAAAAGAGGAGATTTTGTTATATTTTATTAAATACTACAATTTATTCATGTAGTCATTTGTTTGTGAAAATGGTTAAAATGATTGATGAGTAATTTAGGGTTAATTTCAAGCAACCTCACTGTAAAAAATTGGCGTAAAGGTACTCCATAAAAGCTTTAACTTCATAGCTAATACCAGTTTTATGGAGTAACTTTATAACGCATGTATAGATTAGCCATACACAAATAGAAGTGGCGCAACGTTTTTTCGTCAATGTGGAGACAACACTTGTTTCCGTACAATTTTGTAACAATAACAATGTTAAACCTTTATTGTTGACATTTTTGGCACAATTTTTTAGCAATAACAATGTTAAACCATTATTGTTGACATTATTTTGGCACAATTTTTTAGCAATAACAATGTTTAACCATTATTGTTGATATTATTTTTGCAGTTGCTAAAATATACTCTAGACTAACTTATAGGATAACTAGATACTAACTTATGTATGGCGCCAACAAAACAAAGTTTTAAAGTGTTATTTAATTTCACTACATTTCCTAAAATGCCAAATCCACTATGATACAAAAATCTTTGTAAAACAAGCTACATTTTGGTTAATTAAGGGAATCTAATATAAATATATAATGTATTGCGATATATATAAAATAATTTATTAAGGTTCTATTAATAAAATAACATTGGCATGCAATTTTCAAATTCATTCGAAGTGCAATCTTATCTGTTTCCTATACGTTAAAAAGAAAATAGACAAGAAGGAAATAAAATTGATTAAGATAAAAATGCAATTTAAGTCTAATATAATTTATATCAGCGTATAATGTCTGTATATAAATCAATTATAAAAAATAAAAATATTTCTTTATGTTTTCAAAAAGTGCTGTATTACTTAAAAACTTATTTTTATTTTACGTTATTAAAAACATAATTCGAATATATTTATTCTTAATGCTTTATAAACATATTGTTAACTCACCAAACCATTAGTAATACGATACACAAAACGGTAAGAAAAACTACAATACTATTTTCCTATGTAGAAAATAAGCATACAAAAACAATACAAAAGATGCCACTACTTGTGTTTGTAGAATTCAAGAGTCATCCAAACAATATAGGCAGAATTTTGGGTATGCAACAGTAAACTCTTCTAGGTTTACGCGTAAGAACAAGATCGCTGAAGAACAAAGCCTATTATTTATGCCGAAAAATAGTTATGTCGATTTGTAAAAGTAGTAACCAACACTCGAACATATTAGAGCAAATTAAATGTTTGAAATTTTTCATCTAACAAGCAAAAATATATAAATTCCACGATACAATTATAATTCATTTGATTTGAATGCATGAGAAAAAAACTTTAATATAAAATTATATTGATTATTGTAAGCAAAAAAGTTTTTTAAAAAAACATTTATTGTAAAGAAAATGCATTTTTTTTTCATTTGTGTTTAGATTTCAAAACTTTTAATCTAACTATCCAGTTATTAAATCTCGGCATACTTTAGCATCCACATACATCTTAGATTCACTGTAAACTGTGCGTCAAAATTGGTAGCGAGAGTCGCCTAGATGGTGCCACAAAAACAGCTCTCAGTTCTGGGGAATGAGCCGAGTCTGCAAAGGCTTGACCGCCAATGTTGCAGCCACATTAGAGAGAAAAAAACAGTAAATTTTATAGACAATTTGCTTTCAATACATGAGAAACAAACTTTTCTAAAATCATCTGTCTATAATATGATTTAATTTTAAATAATTTCGAGAAGTGGTTGAATATTTTTATAATTAGTTTACCAAAGATAATTTATTATCAATAAAGCAATAAAAAAGTCATTTACTATTCCAGATATAAATGTAATGTTCAAAAACTTTGTGATATTTTTCTATAGATTCTATAGTACTACCTCAAACCAAATCGCCAAAATACTGATTCAAGTATGTAGTTTGCTAAACGTAGCATACACAGTAGCAAAAGATCATGAATTTATGTAAAAGTAGGATTTGGAATTTGCTTTTGCGGAATTTACGTAACATGTTTTTCTGTAAGGGGGTTGTATATATACAAATATCAAAGTCGCAATACAACTGCACAGAAATTCGTTTATGTTGAAGTAACTTGTTTTTTCTTTTTAATTTCAAAGTAAGACCTTGTGTCAAAGAAATATTTCGCAAGTAGGTTCTCGACATTAAAGGTTTCAATTTTAAGAGTTGAAGAATATATCCTCAGAGGGGATAAACTAATTTGCTGAACAGGAAACTTGTTTAAACTGTATGGGATTTAAAATCATGATACATTAAAAAAATTTAACTAAAAAATTAATTTCTTAATTGTTTTAAACAACATATTTGTGTAGTAGATTGTTACAAATGACTCTCCATACTTTAAATTTTAAAATTTTATGAACTTAATAAATGTTATAAAATCAAGTTTTCTCATATAAAGGTCTTTCTGATATTCTTGGGTATTTAAACTACACAAGACATCTCGTATCTTAATTTGCATGAATGATACATTGTGTCTATGGCCTTTTGTGGGGCTTGCTTTACAGGGGTCATTTACTTACCTTGAATTGAATATGCTTTTTTACAATCTGAATTTGAATATTGATTTTTTTAACCTTGCAGGACACCTCTTCGGAATAAGACCCCAATAACTACAATGTCCACTGTGGCAGAGCGATGTTATCCTGCCCAGTAGAATTGCAGAGGAGCGTGACGGATAGTTGCTCATCTGCCACTATACCGTTTCTTCATATATATGGGGGTGGCTTGAAATATTCACATAACACCTCCCTATATCATCATCACCTTTCCCTGACACAAAATTCGAGTAAATGGACTAGTAAAAAATTTAATATTTTTACATTCAGTATACATCTGTCATTCTATGCGTACAGGGTAACGGGTAACATAGCCTACACCCTTCCCTATTGGGCGTAGAATTTTATGTTATGTTAATAAATTTGTAAATTTTTAAAAATTAGGTTTGTGTTGTATTAAAAAAACATGACAGTCAGATTATATAAATAATCAAGCTTTATACATTTAGATTATTAAAAGAAATATTTTTTATACCAAATCACACAATCGGTAGAGGAAACCACACAGATATTATGACCCATGTTTTTATTTATATGAAACAAACATTTAAGGAAACAAATTGTGATAATAAAGTTTGACCAACACACAACACAATTTTAGAGCTAACAGTCATTACATAATTATCAGTTTTTTCTAGAAATTTAGTGTTTGATTGGAGCTGTCTCTTTAAGGTAGGCGAATACCCAAAATTCTAAAATTTTTACTATTGGCTTAATCTTTTCCAAATTTGGCATAGTGATTTCAAATATAATAAACAATGCTTTTGGGGCAATTTTTTTTATTTAAATATAATTGATTTATTTTAAACGGTGTTTTCCAACTAAAGAAAGGGGTTTGCGCCAACACTTCTAGCATAAAAAGTTTTACATTAATTTACCTGAAATTTTTTACAGATGCTATTTCAATACATATCTGTGCCATGAACCTCTAAGATCTCATGTAAATATAGTAGTTTTTTTTTTAAAAATGTCCAAGTGTAAGTTAATCGAAAAAATCCTTTTTTTGTGGTTAATTTATAACATTTTTCTTAATAACTTCTTTTCTTGTAATTTGTATGTAACTCTAGAGGATCATTGCATGCATCAGTTCAAAACGAAGAATTTAACACATAATTAATGTTTATAGGAAGAAAATTCAATGTGGTAGGCTTGTTATGGCGTGAACCTCTTTTTTAGTAGAAAAACACCGTTTAAAATAAATAAATTATATTTAAATTTAAAAAAAATGCCTAAATAGTATTATTCATTATATTTGAAATCACTATACCAAATTTGGAAAAGGTTAAAGTAATAGTAAAAATTTTAGAATTTTGTGGAATTTTGGGTATTCGCCTACCTTAATGTCAATTTGAAGATCTTGGAAATTGTTAATTTGAATTTCCAGTTTTGAAGTAGTGTTTCTGGTAGCAACTCTATTTCAACTAACCATCATTATTTTTTTCTTCTCATTAAATTGATTTTCTTAAAATTTCCTAATTTATTTTAAAGTTTATAATAAGTATGTATCCTGAAACCGTTCTGTCAATACGGTAACATTATAAACCCCCCCCCCCCCCAAAAAAAAAAAAAATTAGGTTGAACTTTCTTTATTCAAATTATACTTTCCTCAATTGTCAAATATGTTATTTTATTTCTTATTATTCAGCTTTAAATGCTCCATTTCAGAACAGTTATAAACTAATATTTTCAGTAATACTGTAACAGAGTACTATTCTAAAGGAAACTTATATAAATTTAAAACGATTTCTAGTTATGTATAACCCATTCTATTTGAACTCCCATCTTTTGAAAATCCCAGAAACAATGAAACTGCAATCATCCCTGTGAAGTATATAAAACCCGGCAATATTGACTTCAAATCCACGAGCCATACAAACCCGCAACATAGGATGCTATGAACTTTAAATGTAGAAAGGGTGTCGTGTTCTTTGGAGATTTCCCCTTCACGCTGTTTTGTTTCAAAATTTTATTAATACATGAAGCATGTACGGAAATCTGTCTGGGGTATTGTCCCCTTTTTTACATTCAGAGGTTCATGTATTACTATAAAGTTACCTTTTTTCGATCTCCAATGGTATGTTGAAGATGATTGCTCAGTTGCGCAGTTTAATTGAGAATCGAAAGTTTTGAGACTCCGTTGAGGAAATAGCTATAGGATAAAAAAAATCGATATCAGTAACTTGAAAGAAGGGTATCGTATCCTTAACCCAAAATTTATTAAATTAGTATATAATATTTTGTTTATTGGACCATTTTGAGGACATTGGCGTACATCTGTGTTTTTTCTTGCTATAATTGACGGGATTGTCCCGTTTCCTAAATCACGAAATAGTATATCAATTTAGGTACAGTGGTACTTTGTTTTGACAGTGTGGGATCATTGACTGATATTTATAGTGCCATTTAAGATCATTAACCAACAAAAATACATTGTTTGTGTCTTTTGGGATCAGTTGACGTGGTTAATAGTGTTCTGGTAAAGATTAAAAGCAACTTGACATTTATAATGACTCGAACAATTAAAATATTTATTTTAGTACGATCAAGTTGATCATCAAGCATATATTTTGTCGATTACCAAATTTAGTTTAAATATGTTTTTAATACAACTCTTACTGGCAGTATTTTATAATCCTTAGCATTGACTATAATGTGTGAATGATATAAAAAGTAATTTTTATGGAAAATTTTGTTAATAACACTTTATATAACAGCCCGATAAAACCATTGCACTATTTACGTTAATTTTTTTTTCAGTGTCTGTCTTACAGGGCTTATAATTCCGATTAGATTGTTATAGATTGTTTAGTTTCTTTAATATTGCGTAATATGTTTATTTACTTCTGTAGAAAGTGGATATGTTTAAAGTATTTCATTTTTCTTTCTTTAAATCAAAGTTGTTTATACTATTTAAAATACATTATTGTGTTATTCTAATTATTTATCGTTGGATGGAACTTTCGTCTTCTTTTTTTATAAATTCGTTTGTAAACATATACTAACTTTGCTTCTAAGTTGTTTTATTTAAAATAGCGAGCTTTAAATAAATTATAAATATTTGCTCTGGAACATGGACGCATATTTATATTCACATAATTAGGTAAATAGAGTTATGTATATTTCAGAATCTTATATTTATTTTAACTTTACATTTAATATTTAGTCAAATATACTGTTTACAGAAAATATGACAGATGCATTTAGGAATGCAAGATAAACATTATTTAACTTCAAAAGATATCTAAATCGATTGTAACATTTAGTTATACAGAATTTAACTTTATTCCAATAAAATTGCAAAACAAAAGACTTGTCACGCATAAATATAAAAATAATGAAGGGAACTGCTTCGTTGCCAATGTTCAAAATTAATTTTACAAAAATTTCAAATATTTATGAAACATTGAATTGATTTTTTAAAGTTTAAACTTGGTAGCATCTCATAATACTAATAAAGCAGCATCGGGTCAACATTATGGAAATAGTCAATTATAGAGACGATCTATTTTAAAAACATTTTTTTAAAATATCTTTTAAATTCTTACTTAGTAACGACGTTTTTGCTTTCAATTATAATAAAATCATCACAGGAAATGTTTATTCTTTAATGAGATCGGTTTTGAAGTAGCCAAAAGTCAGTTCGTTAGTGTTACAACTCCCAATGTTTGTTTTGCAAATAAATATTTTTCGTTATATATTGTCTTTACAAATGTACTTTTGGTTTTAAACTAATTTTTTATTTTATTTTATCAGTAGTATGCATTAATTTTAGTAAAACTTTCTCCAAATAAGTAATAATTCTCAAAATGTGAATGTCACAAGTTTACTTGTCTGATCGGTAATATCACCTTCGTAAACGAGTTCCGGGGTGAAACGTCATTTCCGGAAAAATAACAATTTCTTTGAATCGACTGTTTACAAGTGCTGCTACCAGTGGACTTCTTAAACACCCACGCACTTAGCTCAGATCGGTAGCCAACCTAATATAAAAGAAATATACAATAGCAAACGTAAATTTTCCCTAAAATGTGTATAACATTCCATGAAACTCAAGTGAACAAAACACGAGTTTGAAGTACAAATTCATATTCTAGGCAAAATTGTTCTTAACTTTTCTAATAATGGCACTGCCACCCCGGTGGCGAAATCGTTAGGATGCTAGCCTTTGGAGCTGCTTTGGTCGGGTTCGAATCCCTGTCAGGTATGGATGTTCGAGACCGTCAATAAATGTAGATATTTGTCTCTGCGTTTGTGTCGCCTCTTTCATTGTGTGCCTCTTGTGCTTGTGTCTTTTCTGGAGTTTAGTACAATGAACTTAAAAGTCGAAGTGCTTGGCGATCTTGCCCCCCACCAAGAAAGTCATAAGTCATAATAATGGAACTACAGTTTATACATGTTTCACTAAAAGAAATATGCCACTTATTCATATCATTCGGTCGTGAAAGCCATGCTTGTTTGTAAATAAATTTAAAAAAAACCATGTTTCTGGTTTGGTTGTTTGGTTCAAAATCGTACGAGAGTACACCGCAAGTGTTTCAGACCTATACAACTGTTGAATCAATTTAAAGTTTTGAAGAAAATCTACTAATTAGTAGATTTACTTTCTTCAAGCTGAAGTTTAACGAAAGTAGCAGGAACTAAGAATATCCAAGTTTGCTAATTATTTTCTTGTATGAGATCATTCAACATAAATTTTGAAATTTCCTTGAGCGTTTCTGACTCCACAACCCTCAACAAAAATTATTTTAAATGTTCTTTTCAACAGCAGTGTTATATTCCTTAAAAGTTAATCACTGACTAATTACATTAAGCGTTTACTAAGTGTGAATAATGCAATTCGACGTTTATTTTAAACGTCTGAAGCTTTACAAATGAATTCAAAATCTATGCACGTTCCCTATATAAAAGCTTTCGACTTCACTCCGAAGAAACTTTTCCAGCGTCGATACAGATGAAGCGCACGAGAAGTTACACCCAAAGTTCTCAAGAAATGGCAGATTGGAGTGGAATGCCAACAAAGGCCTCTTCAAGTGGCGGAATCTCAAGAGAAAGAGGACATGACAGATCCTTAGGAACTTCGACATCAGGAAACGCGTTAGCTCTTTGTTGATCTTGCTGCAGAGTTTTCTGAGTTAAAGTTAGAGATATGTGTTTTGCATGGGTTAAATATTTTGTATGGATGCTAAAATTTCAATGCAAGATTATCTGTAGTGACGGTTATTTTTATCTAAAGTGATTAGGATTGTAGTTTTAATTATTAAATGAAGACATTACAACGGAATGATTTATCTACAGTTGTTACAACTATATTTGGAAATTTTTGAACGTTTATTTGAATTTCTTGCAATTTTTTTCAGCTTTTTAGCATATTGCCTTAATTTACAGAATTAGGGGGGCTGGGGAGCCTAGTTAGTTAGGCTTATGCGAAATAAACCAGATTCGGGTCCAGACATCGCCAAAATATTTGCCGACCTATAAACGGCCCGTACAGCCAAAAACGTCCGACGAATAATAAATACCCCGTAGCGGGAATACACGTCAAATATGCTCCAAAGTTCCAACGCTGCGTACGATGTTGTCCTTAACGGTTGCGTTGCTTACCTACTCAGGTGTCGGCTCGTCACCTGACCGTGGTTCTAAATTATGACGCCCGTTGCCAATAGCTCTCGTGACGATAATTCAAACCTGCCTACAGAATTATGAAGTTTAACTAATAGCGTGTTTTGTTTTTGAGAACAGATCGATAACTTTTGAGAGAAATGAGAATAATATTTATCAACATAATAAATTCAACCTTGAATGAAATGGTATGTAAGTATAAGTAACAAACCAATTATGAAATATATACGAATATAGATTCGAACTAATATTAAGTTGGTTTAGAACATCTTACTGTAACATGTGTTCAATTTTACACAGTTCAATAATATATGAAGCTTTTATAGATTTTTATTGGAAAACAGTAATTCCTTCTTACGCGTAGTACAATTAAAAATGACTAACAACAGTTCGAAAACACAAAAAATTGCTGATTGGCAGACCATATGTTTTATTTTCCAAAGCATTTATAAAAAAGTAAAAAAATTCGTATCTATGCAAAAACAATAACACCAAAAGCCTCTCAAATTTTTAATTTTGATAAATAAACAATAATACTATTGCGATAGCTTTACAAATAAAAATTAATTTATCATGAAATATGTGTGGAATATAACGATTTAAAAACAAAAACTAGTTATAAAAAAAAGTTAAAAATAATTTTCTGACAAACGAAAACTAATGTAAAAGCAGCATAAATTCCAGAGCTATTAATATCAAACCTGAACAAAACTATATGCCTTTGGTTCAGGTGAAGAAGAGATATAACTCCCCTGTTTTCAAGTGTAAACATTTCCAATACAAATAAAGTGTTTATTTCTAAGAACATATGAAACTTCAAAACTTGGAATTCAAAAGGAATGCAACATAAAACAAAATGCGTGGGTATACATGACGCACTTCTATTGGCCTCCTAAAAATATTCCTTTGGCTGTTTCTTATTTTTGTTTTGAATCAATGCTTTCATATCACCAAATAGGCTGTTTTCCAAATCAGTTTTTACATTCTATGGCATTTTAAACGATAATATTTGTATACCACATGCCGTATCTCAATACATACGAATAAACATTGGTAATAGGGTGGCCCAAAAAAAAACTTTTTATTTTATTTCGGATCGCTATAGTGCGGAAAAGTTTCCATTGGTAAATACATAGAAAATGCACTAATTACTATTTTTTATTGATTTATCTTACCGTCACGCAATGCCATCAAAATTGGAAAAATTGTCAAAAAAAACGAAATTTTTTATATTTTTTAAAGCCCGATGGATGTTTTTAATTGCGTTCCTATTCATGAATTAACTACTAAAAGTACTTAAAATCAAAATATATACACTTACCATACATTTGTGTCAGATCTTCCGGCCACGCAACGTAGTACAAAATGATGAAAATTCTTAGTTTTCGCGAAATTGACAGATCTGACATAATTGTTTAATAAGTGCATATATTTTGATTTTACGTACTTTTTTAGTAGTTAACTCATAATATAGAAACGCAACTAAAAACATCTATCTTTTATAAAAAAAAAATATTTAAAAAATTCGTTTTTTGAAAAAAAATTCCAATTTTGAAGGAACTGCGTGACCGGAAGACAAAGTAATAAAATAATAATAATAATTGCATTTTTCATGTCTTTACCAATGGCAACCCGCTCTATAGCGATCCCAAATAAAATAAAAAGATTTTTCGGCCCACCCTATTACAAATGTTTATTCGTCTGTATTGAGATGCGATAAGTGGTTTACAAATATTATCATTTCTTAGTTTAAATGATGTAATATAGTAACAATTATAATGTTTCTGATTTAGATCTTTATATGAGTTTTCTATAAATTTAAATTTTTAAAAACTTATCATTAGTGAATTTATTTAACAAATAAATATTAGGATAGATATTTATAACAGTTCAAAAATATATAGGTTCCTCACAATAATTAAAAAATAAATAATTTTACAATTATGCATAAGATAATTTTGTAACTAAAAATAAAAATTTCCTTATTTTTAAATTATATTTTTTAAACAGTTTTTTACTAGAGAACTTCCTAACTGTATGGAAAATAAAAGCAATTCATTTGAATTCAATGAGGAGTGGATCCTTTTTTTCAGCAGTAGTTACGAGATTCCCACACTTAATTGAATTACAAAATAAATGCGACAAGTTAAGTAGTTTCTTTTAAAACTTCCGATAATGTTCTTATAAAGTAATATATTTATTTCTAAACTAGAAACTAGATCTATTTCTTAAATGAAAAAATCTTTAATTATGTCATTGAAATAGATTTAGCTTTCATAAAACGGTTTAAATTATTTAGCTTCTTGTATTTTACTACTATGCTTCACAGTAAAAAAATCACAGCCTTTTATTGGAAAAGTAACATTTTGATGAAAAAAGGAACAATTAACAATATTCCTATATACCATGAATTATATAGTATAGATCCACAAGAATACTTATGAAAATAGTATCCCTCTCTGCTTCATTTTACCAAACTAATTGTTCTTTGTGAAATTGTTTCCTTTACAATTAAATCCTTGTTACGAAGAAAATAACCTCAAGATTTCAGTTGGATTGTTAAGACCGATTACAAAGTTTGTTCGTTTGGTTTGTCTCAGACAATGAGTAATTGAGTGGACCATGCAAGTGGGTTTAATTAAGTAAAAATAAAATAAGAAAAGCTGCAGGAATGTTCTCAGTTTAATCCAAACACACGACATTAACGAAATAACTTTATGAGTTACAGTGATTAAATCTAGCACAAAATTAAATGCTTGAATATAACAATGTAATTATTAAATAGCATTTTGTGTAGGAAGAAGTCCAGTTAGAAAAACTTGCTTTCAGACTTATTGATACATTGACACATAGCGCCACATGTGGTCTCCAAAGCAGTTATTTATTATAAAAGGATTTTACAACAAAATTGGCACCCTGCCGATATAGTGGTTTCGGCTTGACTTATACTGCACGAATCATATGCTTTTCCAGGAAATTTTTAGGTTTGGGGTCCCCTGCAATTTTGATTTTTCTAAAAACATCCCTATCTAACATGGGACATTGTTGTAGGGCCCATTGAACACTTTTATTGGACTCCAGACAGTTGTGTTTTTCTAAAAAAAACATAAGTATCCAACATGGGGCCATGCTTTAGCGCCCGCTGGAAGCCTTATTACTTGTTTGAGGCCCCATAAAATTCATAAAGTTTTTCAATGCTTTATGAAACTTAAAACTCGTAAATGTTGATGATCATACAGAGTAAAACAAAACAAAACAAAAATATAAAGTAATACTTATTTTTCTCTCCGAAAGCGGGAATTGATTGAATCAATTGATCTTGAAGATTATGCTATAAAACAGAGCTAACGAAACTCCAGGAAGAATCAACATTGTTAGCGAACGAAACCTTCTAGACCAGACACTAATTAGTGTCGTGATTATACGCCTAAAGCCTTAGAATATGCTTATATGCGTATCTTGCCTTCAATGCAATCTTGTTACGAGACACATTACCACAATAGCATATTTATAACTATTATAATCTAATGCAACTAAATATTTGCGCTGTATTTTAATGATTTTGAGAACTGGTTAAAGTAAGTTGCTCATGGCTATAAAAGAATAACTTCATTGTGTTCCCTCAAATTTGACTGAGATCTGAAAATAAATAATGAACTCGAATAATTAATTATATGTCCAATAATAGATGTTTAACTTTCGATACTTTAACAAAAGAACCGTATTTTACACAATAGAAGACAAAATTAGTTGCTAATTTAATGGGATGCCGAGATTTAGGTTTCTAGTGTAATCTAATTTCATTTGTAAACAAAGCTTAAGTAGCGTCGTAAAACTGCTTTTAAAATAAAAAGTTGGACAAAAGATTATCTTAACACACAGGTTGCCTTGAGGATAGGAAAAATAATTGAAATTATGTGCTACGCACAACTAGAAGTATACAAATTAAATATAACCAAAAGTTTATCAGAAAGAAACGGTATTATAGATAGCTAATGAAATTTATAGAAATTAATTTAAACGTATAGTATTAATAGAATGTTTTCAAAAGTCCAATATACGAGAACATTAAACTAATAATTAAAAAAAAATCAACACTAGACATAGATTAGGTTAGGTTTTTGAATTAAGGTCAAACTAGAGCTACACGAGGGTTATTGGCGACGGGCGTCGCATTTTAGAACCACAGTCAAGTAACGTTCCAACACCTGAGTAGGCACCCAACGCAACCGTTAAAGGCGACATCGTACGCAGAAAACAACACCCTCAGAATGTAATTATAGAAGTTGTTTTGCTACTACAACACATATATGGACACGAAGCAAACATCCGGAAAATTTAGTTTTAATTCAGCTTTTAAGGTTAAGCAAACAACTTTTTTCAATAAATATACAGCAGAAATGCTGCTTTTGTTGAATACTCGTGCAGTTAACTATTCACCATAGAATGTATTCCTCTTATGCAAAGTGCCCCGTTCGCTGCATCAATATTAAGTTTTCCTCACCATAGCGGTTTGAAAATAAGTTTGTCTTTCCCCACACTATGGATATGTAAATCATATAAGGTTGTAAAAATAAAATCTGAAATATATAAAACTGACATATTATTGTTATGATATTATTTATAATAAAAAATGGGGAGATGACTATCAATTACCATTAAAAAAATTCAATACATTTGAAGTTAAGGTGGTAGGCGAATACCCAAAATTCTAAAATTTTAACTATTACTTTAAACTGCTCCAAATTTGGCATAGTGATTTCACATATAATGAACAATGCTTTTTAGACAATTTTTTTTTAATTGATTTATTTTAAACGGTGTTTTTCAATTAAAAAAAAGGGTTTACGCTAACACTTCTAGCCTAATTTTTTTTCATTAATTTACCTGACATTTTTTACAGATGCTATAACAATATATATCTGTGCTATAAGCCTCTAACATCTGGTGTAAATGTAAAAGTTTTTTTTAAGTGTCCAAGTGTAAGTTAATCGAAAAAATCCCTTTTTTTAGTTAATTCATAAAAATTTGTCTTAATAACTTATTTTATTGTAATTTGTATGTAACTCTAGAGGGTCATTGCATGTATCAGTTCAAAATGGAGAATTTAACGCATAACTAATGTTTATATTAGGAAAATTCAATGTGGTAGACTTGTTAGTGTAAACATCTTTTTTTATCGAAAAACACCGTTTAAAATAAATAAATTATATTTAAATAAAAAAAAGCCTAAATAGCATTGTTCATTATATTTGAAATCACTATGCCTAATTTGGAAAATATTAATGTAATAGTAAACATTTTAAAATTTTGATGAATTTTGGTAAATTCAATATTGGTATATCAAAATAAATTTTGATGTATTGTATTAGATAAATTCAATATTTATACAACATAAAGAGTTATATGGATACTATCCATTGAACGCGGGCCATTTTGTGAAAGAGTTTATTAAGCAGTATACGAATAAAATTAATTCGTGTTTCAAATTTGAAGTCCGTAGCACTTACAGTTGGAGCTGTAGAGTGGTATCAGACAGATGGACTACCGTAAAAATCATATTTGAATTAAACGAACAGAATACTTTCCAGAAAACACAAAATCTCTATTTATCTTTTTGAACCCATCCGAAATATGTTCATTACGTTATATTTTATATTAGGTAATTGAAAGCATCAATATTAAAAACAATGATACTTATGTGCATTTAAACAAAGTTACTCTGGACACCTTCCTTACCCAAGATTGTATATCATCTAAAATTACTGAAAACTCCACCTCAAGTGCAAATGGTGCTTCCACGGACCAACCTGTCAACCCAAGCATGATAATTAGAGAAATTCCTATTAAACGACGAAATATGCCCCATGAGGGACCACGTTTAATAGTTGACACTCCCGTTGCCTACGTTCTGGCCTTCAATTTCCCTTGGATTTCACTCTACTGAATTCTTCCATAATTGCGAGGTAGGCGTAATTGAAAATGCCCGGTTCTTAAATGTTATCGTACCTAGGAGGAACAGGATTTGCTTATAATGGATGTTATTGTTTAAGTTTTAAGGTGATTTTAAAATATTTGTGCCGTTTTTGTTATAATTACTAACGATAAAATACTTTAAATAAATCACTGTTTTATCAAACCGAAATTCAAAAACACCCTTGGAATTCAACTAAAGTATAATAAGAATTTACAGCAAAAGCAATCTTTAAAACACAAGTTACATGGAAAATAAACAACCAAATATTTTTCTTAAAACGTTTTTTGGAATACTGATTGCATCCGTTTTTAATCATTCAATACATTTTTAGGATCATTAATTATGTAATATGTAGTTTAAAGGATTATTTAATAAACAATTATTTACATTATTCCAAAATGGGACAAAAAACGCTACAAATAATATAGATGGAATGCAAGTGTAAGTGTGGGAAAATGTGTGAAAGGTGACTTAAGGTATTTCCACTTCAGGGAGCTTCAGCTTGGTATTGACTTCGTAAATTCTTACTCTCATCGTTATTTATTACGTTACAACGATACAATTATGAAAGAATAGTTGTAGCTAAAAGTTTTGCAAAAGGTGTACCGTATTACATATATTTTTAGATACAAGTTTATATAAGTTTACATATAAGTTTTAGAAAGTATTTTTAAATTTATTCAAAGTTAAAAATTTTGGAGATATAAACGAAATTCAAAATAAGCTATGTAATATGAATTTTTATTTAAAAATATATCCTAGGTGTGACCTTACTGCCATCATAACTTTTTCTCATTGAACCCAATGTAACCATAATTGTAGAATAATATGTTCTTCAAATTAAAATGCCCTTATTATAAAATTTCGATAAACACTTTTTAATTCAATTCTAATGACTTTTATTTCATCTGACTTTTAAATGTAAAAATTTCTTTTTGAGCCATTCGGGAATTAAATTCTACATCCAAAATGTCTATAAAAATGCATTTGATATGAAGATATAAAAGTCTGACTCTACCTGAACAAAAATGTAATTTATTCCAAGGACCTAAAATCACTGTAAATAATTTTCATTGTACCAAAAAGTTGTTTGAGTTTATATGAAGTTATATTAATCAACTGGATATATACAACTAAACACAACTAATTAATATCCAGTTATGCTATAATACTAGTTATTCAATACGTTACAAATTAAAACCTTGAGCATAGGATTTTTATAAATATTTTCCAAGCATTTATCGCAATTAAAAAAAACTATTTTATTTAAATTTTAAACGACTACTGTATGATAGGGCTTTTCTAACCGTTAAACCCAATTTACTATTTCACCATCACCAAAACATCCCTAAATCATCTACTCCTTAATTCATAAGCCTTTTGTGACGTTACAAACATGACGTCACGCATCATAAATCAGCCAAACCTCGCCTATATGTGTCTTTAATAAATGATATTCCTCATATCCATCGCCAAATAATAAAACCAATCTAATCCTTTCGCCACCATAACTACCGATTTTAATTACAGGATCAGCGCCGCATAATTGTCGCTAATAACCATAGAATTGGTAATTCAGGTTCTGCAGAGATTTAAATCCGGTGGGCAGATTTCCAGTGAAAATTAATTAGTGCTTAAATTGTCGCCAACTAAAGGATTGCGATGAAATATGGATGAGCTAAAGGTGTGATATGATGTGGAAAGCGAATTTAGGAAATTTATTATCAATTAGTAAATATGCAAGGAGGAAGTTATTAAAAGTTTTATCCGTTTTGAATTATCTGACCGATTTAGTTTCAGTTATTATCATGTGATAAAGTATTTAAATTCATTGAGTTAGCAATTCATCAATAAATATTTTAAAATTTATTAAAGCACCTTTTCACCGCTTATAGTATCTCCGTAATTTGGAAGCAATATCAAGTTACGGCGTTGTCAACTAAACTATATCTAACAAACTTAAATTTATATATATATATTTATCGTATAAAAATCTTATAAATTTTACAAAGAAAGTCTGGACCCATTCGCTGGTGAAATTCAGGTACTATTTGAAAACTACTTTTTTTTCACTCTTCCACCGGCGAATTTCAAGATTTACTCGGGACTGAAGTAAAGTCAAAATATTTTATTATATTATGAAATATTCAGAAAATTAACCTTCGATACTGTAAGATGGGACTGGGGAGCCCAGTCGGTTAAGCACTCGCTTAGCATGCGGAAGGTCCCAGGTTCGGGTCCTGGCATCGCCAAAAATAGCTGCCGACCTATAAACGGCCCGTGCAGCCAAAAATGTCCGACGAATAATACCCCGTGTAAGGGAGTGCACGTTAAATATCCTTCAAAGTCCTAACGCTGCTTACGATGTCGCCCTTAACGGTTGCGTTGGGTGTTGGCTCGTCACCTGAATGTGGTCCCAAAATACGACGCCCGTCGCCAATAGCCTCGTGTAGCTCTAATGCGACGATAATTCAAACCTAACCTAACACTGTAAGATATTTGTAAAGATGCAGCAAATTTGCCATTACATTGGTCAGTGTTATAAAATATCTTAAATGTATTCAATACATTGCATTACTTTAAAATTTGTGGCATAATTTATCTTAAGTTTAAACACCCATTTATTTTTTTATTTTCATAACTGATACTAATTATTTTTATTTTTTAAATCATGCGAAATCTAAATTTTGATTGTATATGAAGAGTACACGGGAAAAACCGATTGATTTTGTAGAGAAGTTTCCTTAGCAGGCCGCCTTGGCGATGATAGCGAGTGATCTCCTAAACTTGTGTAAGGACACCAGTTCCTACCACAGAGTTCATAGTTAGAGTAATAGAGTGGCAGATCACGTGACCTCCACTAACGACGGGACGCGCAAGGAGCTCCCAGAAGAGCCCCAATGAAGTCAGTGTTGTAGGTCACGTGATCTACCACTATAATACAGTAACTACTCTCTCTGTAGTTCCTAGCTACCATGATTCAGGCGATTGACGTTCCTGCTCTTGGACCAGCGAAAAAGAAAGAGAGAAACTGGTTTTCTGCCGCTAATGTTCGCCAAGTAGACAATTGCGGGCGTCCGCCTAATAAATCAATCTTCTTCCCGTTTACTCTTAATATAGATTTACAAGTAATAACTATTCTGTTTATTAACATCAGATTTTAAAAGAGTTCCCCTGGTTAACAAGTAGAGATGTGAAGAAAAAGAACACTATGTTCTTTTGAACAGGCTCTTTAAAAAGAACTGGAGCAGTATGTTCTTTGTTTTTGAAAAAACCTGTTCTTCTGTAAATTCATGATTTTTCATCAGAATTTAACTTATACTTTAACGCATTTTATACATTTGAAATTATTCATTCCAATCATAAAATTATTTTCTTTACAAAAAAAATTACATGAATTTTCTAATTCCGTTACAAGGTAAATCATTATTCATAAGCTCCTTAACAAAACAAGCAACTCCTCTCCTCATAGTTGGTTCATTGGGTTTGGACGAAAAAGCTTCTTCTCAACTTACGTCACGAATGCCCGAAACGCCATACCCACTACTCCGGCAATGAAACAGATTTCAAAACGATTACGATTAAAAAGAACAGGAACAGTGTTCTTTTTGTATGCTCTTTCGCAGTAGGATAGCTCCTTGATGCTTTTTCGTAGTGCGATAGCTCTTTGCTTTCGGAGCAGCTCCTTTCGGAACGGAATAATTCTTTTTCGCGAACTGTCAAATTGGAGCAGATTGCTCCGACTAGCTCTTTATTGAGATTGCTCTGGAAGCCGTTCTTTTTGCGATTCGCAGCTCTTTTGGCACTGTTCTAAACGGTTGTTCTTGCCATCTTTCAAACGTTCAAATGGGAAATGGGATTATTGGGTTTATCGTAGTTGGGTTTTGGTGCGTGTAGGATTTATTTTGTTTATTTATTATTATATTGATTATTAATTAATTTTTATTTAATTTGATTATTATTTTGTATTATTGCTTTATTTTTTTTTATTTATTATTATTTTATTTCATTATTTTTTATCACATTATTTATCATTATTTTTTATTGCGTTACTTATCATTATTTTATATTAATTTATTTCTGTATTTATTTTATTATTTCATCATTATTTTGTTATTATTATTGAATTTTTTCCTTCAGTTTCATTTTGGCAGATTTTAATTTCGCAATTTGAATTTTTCGAATTTGACCTTTTTTCTTTTTCTGGTGCATGGGTAAGCTTATTATTATTTTTATTAGTACATCATAGCATTGTGTAGCTGTTTTTTAAATTTTATCATTTCCCAAAACATTTTCTCTTATTTTACATGGAAAACACATTTTAAAAAAATATAGGCAGAAATGTTGAACCACGGGAATGGGGCTCGTATTTCAGAGTGGGGTATAATAACGTAAACAATATCTACCCCCCCCCCCCTTTTCTGTTTCTTAGGGTTATGTGCGCAAGGAATGCGGCTGCTTTATTAAGAGTTGTGGTTAGGGTTGTTAGAATTGGCTAATTTCAGCAGTTTTGGCTATTATTTGATCCGCTTGGTTCATTTAAAATTATACCAGTAGCCAAAATTGTTCAAGCTAATGATTAGATTAAGTTGGAAAAGCCCACAAGGTTTTTTATTTTTCGTTCAATCATGACTATTTTTTTGCGTTAAGTTGATTTTTTTTTTTTTTTTTTTTTTTTGCTTTTGAATATGTCTTGATTTGTAGTTTTAATTAAGTTGGAAGGGACGTGATGGAAGATAATTTTGGGTATTTAGGCTTTTTGGAGAACCAGCTTGGCTATTTTAGGAAATTTCTTCTGTCCATCCTGGTCCTCTAATCAATGAAACTCATGTAGACGCACGTTTGAGTATTTTTTAAAAGCATTTTTAAGCAGTTTATTTTACTTGGTTTTTAACTTTTTTTTAAATGGAAATTGGAAAAACAGCCTTGTTATTCTTAAAATTGAACAATTATTTGATTATAATAAATCTTTGAGTCTCTTAAATTGAAAGCGAAACTTCACAATTGAAATCTTACTTGTTGTGAGCTGCTACACTAATTATGTAAGTTAAAGTTAGATTTTATGTGATAAAATTTTTGTACATGTTTATAATTCCTTAACCAAATTATCGGATTTGTATTTTTGGTTAAATATTTAGTTAATAAAATAAATTTCTTCAATAGTGTGGGGTAGAAATTAATCTACTGCGCAATACCAAATACTTGTTTTAAAATTTATTCTTGTATAGATATATCATGTATTTTCAGATCCTCAGATTTATTTCCTTATTAAAAACATTTTATCGCTTTAATTTCTTACCAGTAATTTTTATAATCTTCTAATATTTTAAAATAGTTTTGTCATGAATTAATCTATTAGTTTTAAGTCGCATTGCATTGTTAAATAATGTAACAAATTCAAATTATTGCAAAACAATGACACTTGCGATCAAATTTTGTTATTTTAAGTTCAAAATGTATTTTATTTATGTTTGCCTGAATTCTTAATCGCGCAAAGCAGTGTTTGTAAAAAGAGCAGGTTAAAGAACTGTTCTTTTTAAAAGAACAGAGCAGAGAGCAACTGCTCTTTAAAAAGAACATAAATATAACATCTCTATTAACAAGCACTGCTATTAAAAAAAAAATTCGTTTCACCACCTACTGTACAAAATTTCGTTTATCAACCTAGTCATCTAGTTTAGCTTCCACACTAAGTTTCTAATGTTAAAAATTGATTTTTTTTACAAAGACAATTTTCATCAATAACTTTCATAGCCCCAACTGCCGAAGCTACAGACAAGTGTGATACGTCAAAAAATTCAGCGAATCAAAATTAGAAGCCACTGACACTTTAAAAAAAATGAAATACGAAGTACTTCAGTAAAACCTACAAAATTTATTTTAGACAAATTAAATTTCTAGTAAGAAAAAGAAACTTTAAAAAGGAAAATGAACATTTTTGTTTTTATTCAGTCAGGAAAATGTCAAGCGTTTTTACAAAAGAGTCTTTACAGGGAATAAACAAAAGATTTTCATCTCAACTATCAAGTGCGTCTATCAATCATAAACCTGAAAAACTTTTATATTTTCTTTAGAAAGGTAAGAATGTATATGTATTCATATACCATAAAATATTCTTATATAATTTTAAGCATAACTGGAGTTTCTTTGTTATTAAAGTTCACCTCAAATTTTGGTTAAGTTACTTTCTAGGGTTTGGTTTTCCAACAAGACAGAGTTAATAAAATTCTTTCTTAATAAGGGTATATTTTGTTTACAAGAAGGTGAAATTAGATATTTTAAAGATATTAAACATTATTGCGTTCTTAATTTGATCTTAATTATACAATAGAAAAAACGTTCAGCGTTGTAAAATGTTTAATTAACTTAATTAAGGTTTCAAAAGTAGTTTTTTTAATGATCTATAATTTAAAAAAATTAGTTCCACAGCTACGGTTTTATTAATCTACAACAAAGGACAAAATTCTTCAAATTAATTGAAGCGTGTATTGATATGGAGAAAGAATAAAGCTAAGTGAAATTTTACCTTGATGAACACATTTTTGGTCCCAACTATAATTTAAGAAAAAATGCGATTTTAGACGTTTTCTGGTTTCATTAGAATATGTTTATGGTAAGATAAATATTTAACAAAAGTAAAGTTTATCTTGCATTTAAAAATTATATTTTTTCTTCGTATTAAAAACAGTGCTTCAGACGTTACTGTTTTGAATGTTCTATTAATTAATATTTAGAACGTTGCAATAATTTATAACATGAGAAGAAAAAATAACCTTTATATAATTTTGACTTAGGAGGACGAGATCCCCAGAATTTTCAAAAATGACATTTCAATGTGTTAATGTTTCTATTATTAAAATATTAAATCTTAGATTTACAACGATATCTTACATTAAAATTTTCGAGCACTTGAAGTATTTTTAATATTTTTTTTTAACAAATGTTGTTTAGGTAAAAGACAGTCATGTTGTATAGGTAAGAAACCACTATTGTTTACTTGAAACGGTTAAATCTCAAAACTTGCTTTCTCAATGTTCATGTACCTTTTTCTCATAATATACTAAAAGTATCAGCCTGAAATTTTTATACGTATTTAAGAAGTTTTCTAAAAACCTCTGGAAGGTATTGTAGGATATGGTACATATAGATTCCAGCTTGTGTGCTTGTTCAAAGAACCGAGTATAAGCTTTCGTCAAGTGGGACAGACACAGAAAGAATTTTTACAGTCACAAAGAAATGAATAGCACATTGGAAAATAACAATAACACATAGGCAAATAACAACATTTATTGACGGTCACAAACATCCATGCCTAACCGAGATTCGAACCCGACCCCAGCAGCTCCAAAGGCTAGAGTCCTAACGATTGCGCCACCGGGGCTGCCCTCTAGAGGGATTCAAGTATAAGTGTCAAACTTTTTTTCTTTTTAATATTATTGATGTTTTTTGGGTAAAAAAAATATGTAGTTCACTTACAAAAATTATAATTTAAAAACTGAACAACATTTTTAAAAATGCCTCCATTTAATTAGTTAAACATCTATTGAAAAACTAGTAAAAATTATCAAATAGATTTTGAGAAAAGGTACATAAAAAAGATAATTTTAACATGGGCTTCAATTCTAGGGCTCCGGTCCCCCTTAAAACAATTCGAAGTGTTTGCAGTACCATCCCAAAAGGTGAATATCTGTATTTGTAAGGTTTCTAAATTGACCCAATGCATATTCCTTAAATCATGTTTCAAAGTTTTTGTTTTTTTAATTTAAAAAATTTTGTTTTGACCTTATTTATAATATCATTTACACAAGAGCTACATAAGGGCGTCGGGCATAATAATTTTCAACCATAGTTAATTGACAATAAAATTTAAATGAAGTGATTTATGAATGTTTACATAAACATTTTAAATGAAGTAATTATGCATTGAGTCAGTGGATAGCAAATAAACATTTTGAAAAATTTAAAACTCCTGTCACATATCACAGTATTTTTAACTATTGAAGCTGCTGTTAATTAAGATCCACAAAAGCATAAAAAAGTATTGACTATTCACAGATGCATTTGAATTTTCCTTGCATACTAAAATTAAATAAGTTATCGACAAAACGGACGTTAATGAGCATTTTCTAGTTCATTATTTCTTTCTAAGCTTATTCTCGAATAATGTGTTTGCTTCCGCGCAAATTACGCATTTCATTCTGCCCTTAGGATATATAAAAGCAGTATTAGAAAGAAATTGTTTTGCCAGATTGATTTGAATTCGTTGTAACTGTTAACCGGGGCCCGGATGGCCGAGTGGTTTGAATAATTGCGGCAACAGTCTGAGCGCTGTAACAGGTGCGGGTTCGATTCCCGCCTTCGCCGTGGCTGTATTTCCCTTTCTTTGAGACAGAAAAAAAATTCTTTATGTGCCTGTTTTACTTGACGAAGGCTAATATAAGCGGGGGTCTGATCAAGCACATAAGCTGGAATATATATGCACCTACCCCCACCCAACTGTTAACTTTCTGAGAGATGGAGAAGTTACAACCCGTTACCCTACTGTGTCCGGTTTCCCAGTTAAACACATATTCTTTAAACTTGATATATATAATACAATTTTACTGAAGTTTTAAAATTTAAAGTATGGGAGAATCATTCATAATCATCTGCTACAGAACTATTCTTTAAAAATATTTAAAGTAATTGTATTTATATTTAAAAAACTAAATTTCGTCAGTGAAAATAGGCTTACACTTCAATCAGTACCTCAGAGTTTTAAAAATATTTAGATTTTAATTTATTTTAGTCATTTGGTTTTGTCCTCGTTAAAAAAATATTTACTGACAATCCATCTATCACAAAAATATTTCTATGACATTACGTAATAAATAAAAATTGCAGTATTTCCTTTTTCTTATGCAAGATGTCAACATGAAAAAAATTTCCCAATTGTATGTGTACTTGTTATAAAATATATTCGTGCTTATATAAAGAGGATTTCTATTTTCTTCACTAAACATCTACGTCTATTTTGAATTTTATGAACATGTTTAAATCAAAAAGCAAATATCATATGACATGTTTTGAATTCTTAGCATTTCTACTTGCAATTTAAAAATATGGATTCAAAATGTATTATTATGCAACAAATGTTATGTTAAGAAAATGTTCTACAATTAAAAGATTATTATCGTACCTAAATAAGTATTCATGAATTAAGAATAAATTGGGCCCAGAAGGCCGAGTTGTTTGGACCATTACGCCAACACTCTGCGCTCTGTAACGAAGCGGTTTCGATTCCCGCCTTTGCCCTGGGTGTATTTTCCTTCCTTTGTGACAGTAAAAATTCTTTATGTGCCTGTCTAATTGACGAAAGCTTATATAAGTGGATCTCTGATCAAGTACACAAGCCGTAATATATATGTGCCTTCCCCTACCCTACCGTAAGAATAAATTAAATATATATATAATACATTAATGATTGTCTTTAGTGACTAAAACAGCCGTTTACATCTTTGACACACCAATGGTTTTTCTTTCCACGATTTTAAGTATGTTGATGTAATGGGTGATGGTTTATAATGTCAATATGCTTGAGGCAAAATTCATTTACACTATTTGATTAATGGTCTTGATTTTGTTCAAAAACGGAAACGTGTAGAGAAATTATTTTAATGATTTAATTGTGGTATATTCCGGAAAACTTTCATTTGGTTTTAATATGTAAAAGCACAAGAAGCCAAGTATTTAATTTTATTTTATAAAAAATTAGGTTGTTTCAGATGATGTAACTCTCTAGTTTAAGCTTTTGAACATCCTGCGATTTCATTCTTAAAATGAGCGTTATTTTGTTATTCTCTGCTTTGTTCTATTACAGAATTCGTTGCATGCACATTTGTTTTACTCTTGCTATTCATTAACCTTTTAAAATTTCTAATTTGATTTGATTTTAAATAAGCAAAGTATACAAATTTCATGCAAAATATGAAAAGTTATTATAACATTTTGTCTTATACAGATAAATTAGCGAAATTGTGGGGCATGAATTAAATATGATTTTCGAACACAGAAAAGATTTAGTTCTAACGAAAGAAAATCTCTGCACAACATACGTTTCAGTAAGGTAAGAAAATAAAATTCCTGAAGGACCAAAAATAAAAACAATTTAAACAGTTTAAAATGTTGCCACTCACGGAGCAAAGCATTCCAATTGAAAACAAACACAAATTTGACGAAATACGATTCAAAAGCATCTTTGTGACAATACTAAATAAAAAGTGAAGTATCAAAACATGAGTTATTAAATTTTCGAAACGAATACGAGATTCTAGCTTAATATTTACTACGAAAAATATTTCTCACGAAGAAAATTTAACACGACATCATATAACGTGAAAAAAATAGTTTTCACCATCAAGTAATATTTGTTTAATAATTGAAATTTTTACATTAGCTTACCTGTGAGTGCGTGCTCAGAATACTTTTGTGATAACTTCTATTTTTCTTTAATTTGAACAGCCTTTTCTTAAAATAATATATTTGAAAGGTGTAATGTTATAAGTTATCAAAGCATCATTCATTTCCTAGAATATTTTAATTGAAACTTGTAATGTTCAGATATTAAGACATTTGAAAGCAAGCAATAGTTTGATTAAAATATTATCTTAGAATTGTATACAGATATTTATGTTGATATAAAAGAGAAAGAAAAAGATGGATAGATAAAAGGGAATCCCCTAATTTTTCTATCATTTGTAGTTTGAGCTTAAAATCTATTACATACTATTAATTAACTATAAAGTATTGATTCATTTGGTAAAACAAGTGAAATGGTTTCGGGTTACAAAATATTTTATTTTATCGGACTGGTTCATTTTTAGTTTAACAAAAGAAAATTACCTCTTAAGTATTACCTCTTTTTTAAGAAACCAATTCCATCTTATTTTTTTTTATTCTTCATCCTTCTTGTACAAATACCTTGCATGACCGAAACATCGGTTTTTAGTTTAAAAAAATTCTTGGTATTGTAGTAAAATAAAAATAATTATTATTATAATCCACTAGCTGACTAGCATATTATCCTCACTGCATTTAAATCTACTATCATATATTTACACTGTTTTAAAATACCCTATTATATTACAAATATATTACAATCTACTATTTCATTAACCGCATTATGTTATAATTATATACTATCTATTAAATTAAAGGAATACACTACTAATTATTCCGATACAATAAATTTCAATTTCCAACGATTAGTTTCAAACTGAATATGAAGTTTTCTCAACACAATCCATTAAATTACCTTTCTCAAAGGTAAGTAATCTCACATTTTTCAGGTATCTATTTCACCTGATTTTTTTTAATCCCTTTATTCTTCTTGTACAAACAACGTGCATTGAATAATCTTTTGAAGTTGACCTAGGAATCATTTTTTTCCATATTACACTAAGTTTTTTTTAGTGGCCTAATCTAAAAATAACACTGCCTCCCTAGGAGAATTTTAAATGAGGTAGAGAAATGAGAAAGGTTTTTAAACAGCTAAGAAGCTTGTTCTTTATAAGTGAGTTTATACAGACCCTGATACGAGCTGTCTCAAAATGAAAGAAAACTTTTTTTTTTGATGTTTTATGCTTGGATTACGTACAATATGAAGAAAAATGATTTTTAGTGAAAACCAGAATAAAATTAATTTTTTCTAATATTTTTTTCGGGAGATTTTCTTTAATTTTATAAGGTTTAACAAATAAATTTTCAAACAACATAAATGCTTGGATGTATTAAACATTATGACTCATGGGAGAAGGGGCAGATAGGTAAACTCGTAGAATTTTGAGTTGTTATTTTTTATAATCAGTGGGCACTGAATAAAAGGCTGGAAAATAGTCTATTATTTTGCACATTATCAGGATTAAAAATAAAAGCTCATTTCGCACTATAAATTGTGCAAAATGTATAAATTCATCAAATTCACACCAGATAACGTAACACCACACTTTTGCGGTGTGAAAAAAAAACTCCTAATAGTAAAAGGATATTTTAAGTTGTTAATGCTTAAGTGGTTAATTTTTTACCAAGTGTAATCAATTAGTGATCAAGTTTTCTAATTTATTCTTTTCTCATACAAAAAAACTAATGGTAGGTTACTATTTCAATAAAAATGATTTCCACCAGTTTAAGGGAGTAACGCTACGTTAAACGTGAGTAAAAATGTACTAAAAATATAAAAATACAATAATTAGGCATTGAATATTAGCAAAATCTTTGTGCATCAAAAGAATCATATAAATTAAGTCGCTAAATACAAAATAAAAAATGACAATTCAATTTTTTTCATCTATCTCCCAAAATTTATTCAACCTCGAAAATTATTCCAGCTTTTCAGCCAAAAATAAATAAAGTCAGCTACTTACATTTTCGAAAGGAAAATACAAGGCATGTATTAAGCAAAATAAATCCCCGAAAACTTCTTTTTATGTTCTACTTTCGATATTTTGATTTAGGAGGTTCTGACAACCATGTCATTTTCATGCGGCCCAATCGTAATTTATACATTTTCCGATATTGAACAACAAGTACAACAGGAAGTTTGTAAGCTTCCAAACCGGAGAATTCCGGTGGGAAAGTTCATAGAGGTATAATAGGATGAAGGTACTTGGCGATAAAAAATTGAAACCACCTAAAAGTCGCCAAATAGATTTTATTTTATGCGTATCTTAAGATGCAACATGCACATCAAAACTCGAATAATGGCTCTTTTTTCAATTGTACTCTATAAATAAATAGGATATTTTTTTTTTCAAATGTACAGAAAAGTGATGATATATAGTTTAAAAAATACTGTACAAATATTCTGTTCAACGTAAAATGTATTTTTTTCTGGTTTTAATCAAGTAAAAAGTAATGGACTGCAACATATCAGGCATTTTAACTATTTGATAAATCACTGAAAGCCGAAATAGCTATGCTGACTGAGCCATACATCTAAATGATCTTGGTTAAAGCCCGGGTTTAATAGTTTATTATTCCTCGGCGGAATTGTGGTCAGTGTTCTCGTCAGTCACTGGGCTGGCCACTTTTTTAATTTGCCGATGAAAGATAGAATGCCTTACAATCTGCCCAATTGTGGACAGTGTTCTCGTCAGTCACTCGGGTGGCCCCTTTTTCAATGTGCTGCCGAGAAGAGATAGAATTCCTTGCAATATGTTCATTAAAAACCAGTTTTAACGTTAAATTTTCTGCATGAAATCATTTTTTTCTAAAAATATACGATATTTCTTTTGCCTACCAGCTGACTTTTTTTTATTTTGGTAAAAGCAACACACTTTTTATATTGCAGTCCATGATCTGACCTCATACAAAATTCTAAAACTTCTCACCAAATAAAAATTCCAATTACTTTTAACTTTAGAGAATAAACATGATGTCGCCAAATCACTCGCCAAGTAGATTGCAAGGGCGCTTAACTAAAGCAAACACGGCATCACTTGGAATACCATTTTTACACTGCTTTTCGCCCGACAGCAACGCCGTCTTATTTAGCCCTAGCAAAAGCGAAAGTTATTTACTTTCTCTTGCGGAGTGAATATTGTTTTGATGCAGAGATAATTTATCTGCAGCACTGAAACGCGGTTCTTTCGCTCGAAGATTAAGCGGAGAGTACTTGGTCCCGTGGCAACCGTGATTGAAGTGCCAAGCGTGAGCCGTCGATCAATGCGAATGCTTCAGCAATAAGTTAACTATGATGGGGTAAATTACAAAGAATATCTGTTTTAATCTGTTTTCAACGTTTTCTTGTACAGAGTTATTTAAACAATTTAAAGAAAAGGTTGTTTATTAGTGGTTCATATTTAAGTATTTAATTAGCTCGAAACAGTAAAATAATAGAAAAAGACGAGACATCAGCAACAAGTTAACCACGAAAGGTAAATTGCAAAAATTTGAAGCATAATCTATTTTCATCCTTTTTTTGTACATAACTCTAATACAGGAAAACACATTTGTAAAAATGTAATTAGTGGTTATGATAACTTACTCACAATGAATTTATGATTCAGTATAACTGTCGTAAAATAGTTTAATCGACATTATTTTATTACATTAAATAATATACTAGAAATAATGTTTCTTATTTTGAATTATGGTTTCGCAACTCATGTTCACAATAACAAATTGTAAAAGTAATTTCCTATATTTCAATGAAAAACTAAATAAGGTTTCATATTAAAGTTTAAATATTTTTACCAACCTTTTAACCTTTAAAAACACTACATATATTCGATCATTATGAAAGAAACAATATCATTATTCATCCATTAAAGATAATAGCTAAAATTTGTACAGGCAGCGTACAAATATGATTACTTGTTTTATTAAAAAAAAATGGATTTAAAAATAACAATTCTCTTTGCATATCCTTAATTCATACAATATACTATAAAACTGATTTATTGAAAAATTCATTGGAATTCTATGGTTTTAAAAACTAAATTTTGCTTGTCTTTAAAAATAATGACAAAGTCATTATTTTGTAATATTCCACGAAAGGAATATTATCATTCGACTCTTCTTGGTTCATTTACTTAGTATTTTGCTACCCAATTCCTTACTCGGAAAATATGCAACAAATCGTCTGCAAGTTTAATCAGAACAACTCAACTCAAATTTACTCTTCCCCGGAATATTTGATTAATGATTTCCTACTGCAGTCTGCACAAAAGATTGCATCGTTCGAATAATAAGTTTCCTGAGCTCGTAAATTTCCCACCGGACGAAATTAGAGCCGTTGCCACTCAGATTTGCCGAAATATGAATTCCGGAAAAAAAACTCGCTTCTGTTTCATCTTGAGTTGAGTTGCAGAACAACAGATATGAATTAAACCCGGGGGAAGCGGTAAGCGAAATTTGAGTCGCTGAAATATCTTCCTGTGGGATGATTGAAGTAAAGATAGTTTCAAAGTCTTTAGTGAACGCTTCCGAGGTTATCTTTCCTTTACACCTTTGTGATTGAGGATGTCATTATTAGTTGTTGTGACGTGATAGAGTGAAATGGAAATGTAAGGGGAAATGTTGGAGTAAATGTATGGGCATTGGATGTTTCTTAGTTAAATGTAACTCGCAATCCTTTTTCTCATACGTCGGGGACTTTTATGCTACTTAAAACCCTGTTATTTTTTTTAAATTGGGTAGTTTTAATATATTTAAGAGTAGTAGAATTTGTACCACAAAGAATTTACAGCAAAACGATCAATATTAAATTGACAGTAATCAGATTAATAAAAGGAAATTAGACACTTTGATCTTTTTCTTACTTTGTTCGATCGTGCTAAAGACATGTACTGTTTTTGTTATTACTGAAATTCTAAATTTATGTAATAAAAAAACGCTAATTAATCAATGTGATCTACTCATATACGGAAACTTACCTGGGATTAAGAAAAAACGCCCCAAATTTTGCATTAACATTCTGTAAAAAAGGATTATCTCTCGGCCCATTCCATGATTTGCTATACCAAGAGAGTAAAATTTCAAACTAACAAAATGATAAAAATAATGGCTCATTTTAATGTAAAAAAAGTTGAATTTTTCAGATTTGCTAATGATTTAAATCAAAAATATTAATTAATACTCTAAAATTTACTATTTTATCACACTTTTTGTTTCACGATTTCTAATATGATTTGGACAGTCACCATTTTTTTTCTTTTACTACGATGATAAATATATTAAAATTATTAAAACTCTAGTTAAAAAATAATATTATGGAATGTTTCAAAGATAAAACACATGGTTTTTTTATTAAAAAAAAGTTATTTTTTTAATATGTTTACCAGTGGGAAAAGAAAAACATTTTTTGATTGTCACACACGTCACATTCACTTCAAAAAGTTTATATAAAATATTGATGCGTGTAAGTATCAACTAAAAAACTTAGTTTATAAATTAGTGTGCATCAAAATGACTGAATCTATCAGGACTTTTAATTTTGTTACATATTTTACACTTTAAAATTAAATTTTAAAATGTCACACACGTCACATTGTGACGTGTGTGACAATTGTGATGTGTGTGACTTTTAATTTAAAAAGCTTACAAAAATAGTTCAGGGATGTAAAAAAAACGGGTTTTTCATGAAAACCCCAACCCACATGAGTTTTTGAATTTTTTTCATTGTTTTAGGTTTTTTTAAAAAGGGTTTTAAGTTTTTTTCAGGGTTTTAGGGTGTTTTTTTTCAGTATTTTTAATGCTTTCAGTGTGTTGTGGTTTATTTAGGGAAGTTTGAATTATTTATTACAATTTAAAACTAGCAGAACGTATAGCGAATGTTAAAGAGATAATCAAGAATGTTGTAATTTAAATTAGAATGATTGAAAACTAATAAAAGTGTGTTAAATTGTTATATAAATGTACATTTAAATTTTAAAATGCATTGTTTTGGATTAAGTCTAACTTAAGGACTTAAAATTAAAGGTACAGAAAAGTAGAAGTATATTATTATTAATAATAAAATATTAATGAAAATTATATGAAATAATTTTTTCTTTGTTTATATAAAAAGTTTTAACTTCATAAATTTCCAGTAAAGGCAATAAGTTCAATTGCCCACTTGGGTTTTTTCAATTTTTTTTAAAAAGTTTATTCGGGTTGGGTAAAATCATAACAAACCTGAATTGAAGTCTCCTGTATGATTACATCTGAAAAGTACTATAAATGGCCAAGAAACACTGACATTGCCCACTATACATTTGGTAACATAATTGGAAAACTTGATCCTCCAATTCCAGCTACTTCACGTAGACAATTTTACTTTGAGGAACTATAAATTACAATATTCTTATTTAAAAATATGCTGTTAAACCTTATTTTACCTATTTTACTCGATTAATTTGTAAGTTCTTCCTATTACCCAAGTTTCATAATAAATAATTTCAACTATTTGGACGTGTCACACACGTCACAAGCATTTTTATTTTTTAATTAAATATACATGACTTTAAATAATAAAACAGTGATTGATAGGAATTATTTGAAGTATCTATTACACATTTAAATTAAAATAAATATTATAGATCAATATAAATCACAGAAAAAGTCTAATTTGCAGATCAATCTGAAAATTTTCCTTACAAAATGGTCACACACGTCACATGACTTTAAAGTCGTTTCCTTTTTAAAGCAATAGCTAAAACTGAATGCTTTTTGCACTAAAATGTCCTGTCACTTATGCATGACAAAACCATATTAACAAGCTTTCCCCATCAATTATGGGAGAGTATATTTTTATTGCAAAACATTGTAAAGTGACTCCAAATGTCACACACTTCACTATGGAATGGGCCTCTCTCTATTTTTTTTTAAATAGTTTATTCTTAGGTGAACAAGTCTAACATATTTACCAGACTTTTCCCAACTTGCGTTGTATCAGACAATATTTCAGTTTCCTAGATTTTGCTTTGAAGTAACGCAAAAGATAGTGAGTATCCTTTCATAAACGTTAAGTATTTTTTTTATCACTTGCAATTACGGATGTAAGAACAAACTAAAAACTTTAAAGGTCCACTTTTTAGTTTTCACTTTTTTTCTTTGTCACAGATCACTTTTTATATTAAATTCTTCAATTCTCATACTTTTCCTTGGTGAGAAACTAATATCCTTTATACTCCCACAGGTGCGTTACATAACGACTTCCAAAGGATAATGGTGTTTCACTATTCTTCTCCCTTTTCTTGTCGTAATGAATATGCATTGAAACATGAATAGATAATTTTTATCGATAAACATGGTAAAAAATGGAAATTGCATGCATAAATCTTTTTATCGGGGATGCAATCACTTAAAACATTAATAGACAAAAAAAATTAATTGATAACTTAACATTGATTAATAATCATTTAATAAATGTAATTTATTAATTCATATAACTCTTAAGTGTTTTCCCTAAAAACTATAATGTTTAGAATTACGTGATTTGAGGAGCCCTATAAAAATCTCAAACAATTAGCAAAAAAAGTTTTTAATTAAGTTCTTTACATGCCTTTTTTACGTAGCATTTCTTCGTGCTCTGCTCAGAAACAACCACTCGGAACCCCTATTTCTCCACTAACTACCATACCTACTAACTAACCAATTTCCATACTAACTTAACAACTTAGCAATGAACATTCTTCAAGTCTAAATCACTGGCTATAGTAAAAATTCGAGGCATTTCAAACCAGCTATCCTCAGATGTCTCTTTGCAGATAATGGTTCAGCTTCTGATTGTCCCGCAAGGACACATCAGTGTGTAATTCTCACGCCCTATCCTGATGAGAACCGTAGCCTCTCGTAATCACACGTTAATGCTCTCGGAGGGGACGGCGTTTGGCTCTACGCGTTGTTGTCAACATGGTTTATACGTATAGTGAAATGCAAGTAATATGCAGGCGTTTTATTTTATAGCATCCCAAAGATTGTACGCAATGCATAAAAATGCACCAAAGACAAAAACTAGAATATAATGCAATAAAAATAAAATATCAAATGTACAAAAAAGTGTTTGTCAATAATATAATAATGCACTTAATATATTTTAAAAAGCTAATGATGTAGTTTTGAACAATATTTCATTATGTAACTATTCTCAACTATGCACATTATGTAGGCCAAGCCATACAGATGGGTTATTATTGCTGTTAGTAAAATGTATGAGATCCAAAAGTCACGCAGACCCTATATAAGCATTTAAGGTATTGGTTTGTTTGGTTACTGAGGGCAGAGTTCATAAAAAGCAAACACATTTTTTTAAGAAGAAAATTCATCAATCGCATATGAAACGCCAAAAACAGTAGCCTTTTTCAAAATTTTTTTATCATTATACACTTTTTTCCCATTAACATATTAATACAGCTTTTCAAATGCTCCGCAAAGCCACGAAAAAACCCACAACGCATTCATCTTTCTTATAAGCACTGTTATTCTTTTCTTGAACGCACAATTTAATGATTTCGGAATAAGAGGCTTTTTTCTGTTGCTCTACTTGCAGGAATATGAGAAAAAAACTGAAGATCTTTTGGCGAAATGCGTGCATGACTGTTCACGAATAACATTAAAATATTATGTTCAGTGTTTTTTTTTATAGTCCAACTACGTCGTAACATAGATACATAAAAGTTATTGACGACTGGCCTCTTAATTTTTAACACAATGATGCAGGGACGCGTCCTACACCAGAGCTGGCACTCCACTCAAAATGACATATTTCGGTGTAACTAACGGACGAAAGGGAAGTCAATTTTTTCTCCCAGATCATACACATATTTTCTTAAAAATGTACGCCCACACCATTGCGATATAAAAGCAATTTTTTTATATGTTTTTCAAGAACACACACACACAACTTTGCCTCACTTCCGAATACAAATGAAGTTGCCAGCGCAAACTATAAATAAATTTCAAGAAGTTATATAAATAAAAAAAACTCTTTCAAAAGATTAATTTGCTAAATTGGCTGGAAACCACAAATAATCTTTGTTTTTAAAAACCATTACGCTAGAGAGGAAGATCAGAGCCCTTATTATGGATGCCTTTTGCAAATCCCCTGCTAAATAGAAAATTGAAGAGCCATAATTGCTTTCTAAATTGCTTCGTGAACCGGGGCTAAAAAATTATAATTGGGCATGCAATTTATAAAATAGGCAAACATATTTTTTTAGAATGTGTGATTGATAAATTAAAATTCCCTAGATGATTTTAATTTTGAATAAAACTGTTTTATTATCGATACAAAGAGTGTTATTATATAATTTATATTTTTTACGAAAAATGTTTTGATAAATTATTTTAGTAATTACTTAATATATGTGTTGAATTTTGTTAAATTTAGCTTTATTAATAATCTTATAATAGAGGTTTTCACCTAACAATTAATTTATTTAAATATGTATCAATGAAAAAGACTATTTGAAAAGCTAAATAATTTATGAAAATGAGCCATGCCCGAAACGAAAATTTGTTATTACATTTATTTTAAAGGTGTTAAAAAAAGTATGCATAAAAATATTAATTGTGACAGTTTACCATTTAATAATGAACCAAAATAATGCTAAATTTGATTTATAGTTTAAAAATTTAAATTTTAAGTTTCAAATTACCTATTACTTGCGATATTTTTATGGTTAAAAAAGGAAATTTCAAACATTTACGCCAATTTTTTTAAGCTTTAGCCCAACTGTATTGTTAAAACCCATAACCCATATCCATAAATAATGGCTGCAAAGCATTTATTGGTGAATATAGTTAATATAATAACAATATTTCGTATATTTCGAAAAAATATTCATTTAGTGATTAAATGAGGCGGGGATGGAACCCATGACGGTAAACATGGTGGCATATTACGCCTTAACCCACCACTCTTGCCGATGCCCCAACAAAGGTAAGTTGGGCAGAAATAGCTTATATATTAATTATGACAAATGACAGTGAATGCGCCCTCTAGAAGGGAGAGTGTAGGCTTTATAGCCCATTACCCAGCTCGCCAGAAGAGGCAGTCACAAGAGACACACAAAGAAGGACGACACAAACACATAGACAAATAACAACATTTATTGACAAGCCCAAACATCCATGCCTTTCCGGGATTCGAACCCGAGCCCAGCAGCTCCAAAGGCTAGTGCACTAACCATTGTGCCAGTGGGCCGGCAAAATATTAATTAAGTATTGCTTTCATCTTTTCAAAGTTGACAAAGCCCAAGCTACTCATGTAGCTGTAGATGTCCCATATCAGTGGGTTCAGAGACAACATTGTGAAAGAGACTTTACAAAAATTATATCTTGTTAATGGATTTCAAATCAAGGCTTTACATCATGACCACTTTACACATGCCATTAACAAACTTGACGAGAGCAATTAATTACAAATGGAATTCGATAGTTTTTTTCCCTGTCTAACTTGAGATCAATTACAAATTCTTTATTCATTCATTTCAAGTAAAACCTATCAAAATCTGGGCACTCCCAGTCTTGACGTGAAAGTCATTATTTAAGCCCCCTCATTTCATGCTGACATATTTCTTCGACAGCGTATTTGACATTTTATTAACGACTCTTAGGTTAAAGTTGAGGTTTGGGTAAATTATGGTATACGAGATGGTTAGGTTAAAATAAAGTTATGGATTACTAGTTTACGGATACTAACTAATAATCCACTGTTCATCACCTTATAAAAAGTATTAAGGGGTTCCAAAAAAGTTAGTGAGTTTGGTTGAAAAAATTAAAACGAGTAGAATTGAAATTAGTTGAAATGTGTTAACAACAGGAAAGTAACTGGACTTTTTACTTGCACTGTACTTATTGCACTTGATGATAATAATGACTTCAATTGCTGCTGAAAATCTATTCTAATCTAAAATCTTTTTCAGTGCTAAGGGTTGGGGGAGCTTCAAGATAGTAGTATAATCGGAACTCGTAAATTTCTTTGCAGAGTCAGATACTTCCACAATTGATAGAAATAATACTTATGTTTCCTTTCAGTTTAAAATTATGATTTAGATGTCAAATAAAACCTCCGGGCATTTCTTGGAACTGTTAAATTGGTTACAGTCAGCAATATTATTAGTAGTACCAGGTAGTTCAAAGTTCTGCATGTAAGGCATTAGAGCGTCTCTTGATCACACACACACATAAATCTAGCACACACAAAAAATTAAAATTACTGAAACGTTAAAGACCAATCCTAATAGAATAGCATTTTGTCAAACGAGTGCTCTAACTTGATTCAATATTTTTAATGAAATTAAAGAACGTGATTAAATTTGTTACCGCTTCAACAAATTAATTTATAGCTGCAGGAAATTAAACAAATCCATGGCAAGCTAGGAAATAAGTTCCTTTTGTGCTGTTAGAAATTCATATGCGAGTGCACAATTATGTTCATTCATTAATAGTTCAGGACAACACTCATCAAACTAACATTTGTGTCTTTGTCCTTGTATTCGACCGGACTCAACGCAACGTATTAATGAATAGATTCAAAGGTCGGCGGACGTTAGATTTAAATTGTCATTTCGGTTAGAATGTTTAGACGTACAGGAATTTTAGACCAAGATACATAGAAATATTTGATAAATGGTTTAGTTAGTTTTGGTTAGTTTCATGGAAGACGGAATGAATGTATACCAAAATAGCCATTTTCACTTTATAGTTTTAAAGCACTTTTTAATTTATCGTCATAAAAAGCCATGCTAAACTGAATCATTTTTCGAATTTGTTATGTAAGTCCATAAAATAAGGGACTCCTATTCTGGAAATTAACTTAATAGAAAACACATACATACTAAAAGCTAGGGTCGGATTTAAAGATTTGCCGCCTGTTGGCTGCGAGTGAATTTATCTGTGCTTTTTTTGCTTCGGCTTCTGAAGGGTGTTTTTCCATCCCCAGCCGTTGTAAGATATCGCAGATATAGGTTTCTTGGCTATTTTTTTCTGCTTACATATTAAAATCATCTATGTAACTTTACACTCTAAATCGAAAGCGAAATACTAGGTGAATTTTTCAAACTGTTTTTCAATTTTTCTTTCAACTTCCATCTGGAGGAAAAGGGTGCACTGCCCTCGTGGTAGCCATGGTCTATGTTTGCTACTAAATATTAGTTATATAGGTTTACAGTTCAAGCATCAATAAAATGTATTTGTTTTCTTTCTTAAAATTATCAGTATCGTTCTAATATTTTTTTAATACTGGATGCTGCTTTACTTGGTCATAAAATTTGCCACTCCCAAAAATTCGTCGCTCTTGGCTACAGCCTACTTAGCCTGTATAAAAATCCGGCCCTGCCAAAAGAATACGTAAAACTTTTTTGTTTCTCAAGTGACAGTTTCTTACTAAGTTATAAATAGTTCCCACTCGAGAAGCTCGATATAAATATATCGTAAAAATCTCGTTGGACCTCAAACTATTTGTTTCTATTTTGAACACAGAATCCCAAACTAATTTTTCTAACTACAACATTGGCCATTGTTCAATGTCTCACTATTAAGAGTAAACATCCCTAGATGCAATGAAAAATAGCATCACCAGAAATCAAATGAAAGGCATTTATTTATTAATGACTCTGTCTTCTGTACGGAAATATCAATAAAAAGAAGCTTTTATTTATATAACTTTATGCTCCTATTTATACAATATCTAGTGCTACAGAAGATTAGACATTACTTTAAGAGCCTAAACGGCTTAAATCCAAAATACTGTGCTTCAAACGGACATAACTTCAAATATGACTTTCAGTTTTTGAAGTTTCCCGAGTAAGAATAAAATTTTCTATTCAGCCGCAATAGTACTTTCTCGTAATGTTATAGACTAAATTGCGTTGTAGAAGAACGAAAATATCTGCAGATTTATATTATTTCTCTTATGGAATCGGAAAATTGGAATAGTACACAGATTGTTGCGATGTGAGGCTCCGAAGTAATGATGGGATTATTTAAGCTCTGAAAATGTTCTGATTTTCGGTGAGAAGGGATTTGTACTGGCTACTTGTTTAGCCGTGGTGGATGAAAACACCAGAAAAGTAACTTACTGCCTGCATATATTGAACTGTTTTACTTGTTAACAGTGACTGTAATAAGTAAAACAGTGGTTGGTTGGTTGGTTGGTTGATATACATATATTTTCAGGCTTGTGTGCTTGCTCAGAGAGCCGCTTATAAACCTTCGTCAAGTAAGACAGTCACAACACACACACACTCACATGCACACATATACGTGGCAGATGCTGCCATCTATCACGCGCCACCTCCACAATTTAGACATGTCCCTGAAGGGGAGGGAAATAGTCTCCAGGAACCTGTACCTATAGTAAACTGCGCAATGACCGACTACAGGACTTTCGGACCCAGCAGATTTAACGAGCACGTACTCCGCATATACTCGGTAGGTCTTTAGTGGCACCGGGATTCGAACTCTCGATCTTCCGATCTCGAGGCCGATATCTTGACCACAGGGCTACCTACAGCCCTGTAAAACAGTGTGTACCAGCCTTGTTATTCGGATGGTGTAAGTATAAAGGGAATATCTTTTTGTAGTTTTGTCCTCAAAGAAAAATCATGTCGTACATTGGAAAAAATAATGTGGATGTACGCCTTACAACAACATTTACTTTTGTGTGGTAGGCAATTAATCATTCTGGATGGTTGTATCCCTTCATTTAAATAAAAATCACACTTCTGTATCCAAACAAAAAAATTGTAGTTGATTACCAATGTCAAATCTGCATTTAAAAACAATGATTTTCTAATTGCTGTTCATTTTCATTCTCCTGTAACATAGATTTTTTTTTTTGCATAATCACCTTGAACTCTGTGCCAACAAAAGAAGATAAAATAGAAGTCTGCTACTGAGACGATCCTTCCAGCGATGTAATTAGTTAAATAAAATACTTGCAAATCCCTCAATGAGAATATGTTTGATTAATTTGGTTTTAGGTATTAGGGAAATTAAATATTATTTGTGAAAATTGAGTAAATTTATCTGGGAAATAGTGTATTTTTTGTGCCAAACCATATGACTCATAGGGACATTTTTTCTTGTTTGTTTTTAAGTAGCTCGGATGTTTTTATTTCTTTCCAAATTAAGTTAACAGTGTTTTTTCAAAGATTTTTTCTCCATTTTGTTTTATCATCTTTCGTTAGCAAAAAGTTTGAATATTTCGCATTAAGTCATTACTAACGATTTAGTATCAATCCCAAGGTAACAAACATAATTGAAAAATACTTTGTGATTCTTCACCCAACATCAGTTACCGATCTGTTAAGTCATAAAAACTGAGTTACGCTATTTTGCCTCTAATGGTAGCCATTTTTAAAAGAAGAATGAAACATTGCAAGATAAATTGGCAGACTTAACAAAAAATGCCGTATAAAGACTAAAAGCTTTAAGACTCCCCAGGGAACCGAGATACTGTCACATCCGTAACAACTATTTTTTATGTATATTTGTGTTTGTTTTCTGGCGTTTGGCATCGGCGCGGGAATGGACAACGGGGGAAAATGGCGGAACTAAAAGGATTTAATGGATCGGTAATAAAAAAGGAATCAGGGAATTACTCAAACTGTTTGAAAGAACAAATGATGAAACCGGGATTTTGTGTAAGACACAGTAGCTATATATTAAATAGTTTGAATAGTCGTAGCCTTTGATAAAAATAGAACATTTCTTTTCATGAAAAAATTTCCGTTCGATTTACTGGAATAAAAGTAATTCTATTGTTTTAGTTTTAATAGATATTCTAAAAAAGTTATTTAGTTACTTGATTGATTGACTGATGTATTTTAAAATATTTTAATATTCTATAGTTTCGAACAAATGTTTTTTAAACGTCCGTAGTTATTTTTTAAATCTATAGTTTTGGTTAAATAATTAGAATCATTACATGAGATTTCATTAACGACATTCTTGTTTCGAATTTGAAAATATTATGCGTAAAATCCCATAGAGTGTAGCACACAAGTAGGCTTTATTCACCCAACTAAGTGATTTTTTTGTAAATGTTGTGAAAACAAATAAACCAAATTTAATTTATACTAACATCGTACATACAACTTAACTATTTACAGCTTACATACTTAATTATTATTTAATCATTTGAAAATATGAAAACAATTACAATTAAAATAAGTTTTTCTTTATAAATAGTTATACAATAAATTTATTGCATTGGGTTTTGACCCTTTAACAATGGTTGGCTAAACCTATACACAATAATATTACAATAATACTATTCCATAATACTAACAAATCTGTAATAAGGTAACATTACAAAGAAAAAACAACAAATTAAATGTAATGAAACTCAAAAATACATTAAAAGAATCACAAGGAAGTAAACTAATTGACATTTTCATCGATTCTTAATATATATTGTCTGAATTTTATAACTGATATTACAAAATTAGTGTAGACTAACCACCTAACCAGTGAATGAACGCTTAAGCACAATTTGTTTTAAGAAAATTCATACATTTTAAGAAAATATAGCTTCTGGTTTATGACAATGTGAACACATCTGTCATTACACGTAAATTCTATGAAAATAAAGGATGTGGCCTTATATTACATTGCTTTGAGTCTTTTGGGGGTCCAAATAAAAAGTGGTGCAAAAGCCAAGTGAATGAACAGTTCTTTCACCGGTGAATGAACACAAAATGTCCAGTATATAAACTTGTTGGATTTTAATTAATGACCAATCACAACCAATCAGATGTCAGATAGCTTCTTACCAGATGGGGGAAGTCAGTGTTGCCAATCCATCCAGTTTAATGATTTTTAATCCTTATTTTTTAAATGTATTTAAAAAGTGTTCACTCACTGGTTAGTCTACCCTATAAAAATTAAATAATTATTAAATATTATAATAATTATAAATAATATAAATATTTTGTATAGTTTTGCACATTTACCACTCGAAACGAAACGCGACGAATCCCGAATAAAAGTCAGCTTCTCTCTAGTAATGCAATTCCAACATAAAGGAAATTCTTGACTATTGTTCATCTTCCCTTTGGAATGACAAAAGGGATCATGGAAAGGCAGCGAAGATAACATCCTTCCACATCAACGAGAAATATTGAACGCGAGGGAAAATGGCAGCCAAATGAAGAAAAAATATATTTCTAGGAAGGGTTGAAAGAGTGGAGTGCTCGGTCAAATTCAATTTGATCGTTCTTGGGAATGTCTACGAATATTTCTGAAAGACGATTTAATAAAGCATTTATGAATAAGGAAAACTGAAGTATTTATGTTTTGGATTTTGTCAAAGAATTTCTTTTAATGGGCATCATGAATGGTAACAGTTCCAGGGAATTGTTTTCAATTTTGTTCCTTGTGGAATTATATTTGTTCTTTGTGATATTTTGATGTAATTATCTCATTTAAAATAAATTCTATTGAAACTGCTGAAAAATTTTGGGCAGTGTATGTTTTCTTGTGATTTTTTCTGTCGATTTCTTGTGATTTTAGTTATTCTTATTGTTTGTTTCGTCGCCTTTGCTCTCGTATTCTTTTTTTAACGTTGTGTATATTATTGTACTGTAATATGTAGAATAGCTTTATCCTAATACTATATATAAAATATCATAAATACTAATATCGACGTTTTTTTTTACTACACATTAAGAGTGAAATCGATACAACATCGGAAATCTTTGAAGCGCAACAATGAACACTGGAAAATGTCATCTTCTAAAACAACCCAATTATAAAATATCAGTTTCCAGTTACTTTAAAACATATTCTCATCGTACTAGTACAATTATGTAATATCTGGTTCTGAAGCAGCTACCATCTGCGTATGCGCGATTTTGTCGAAGGCCATATTAAGTCGTCCCAAAGGTATTGCAAACTCGCATACCAAATTTGAAGTCCGTAGCTCTTTTAGGTCAAACAATTGAAGATCGCTAGAAGACTCAATTTTGTATTTACTTAGAGTATTAAAATATGATTCCTTATAAAATCTATTAAAACTTCGATTAATGTAATACAAATAATCTTCTTAAGGCAAATTAAGGGGACACAGTACCTAAAAAATTGCGAAAATTGCGAAATTTTTTTGTTTGCTAAAATTAAAGTTTGAAATCTTCTAAATAAGTCTACCAAGTTTTAAAAGTATAGCTACATTTTAAAAAAAAGTTATTCCACTTTTTATGCGGAAAGGCAGGCTAAAAATGCAAATGAATGAGAACTTGAAATGTGTTTTTCATTGTGTTAATTTTATCTTGATGACAGGTTTTTCAAAACGCTAAGGCTTTTTAATTATTTATAAAAGTATAAGAAAATTTGTATGCGGTCTATCAAATATGATATCTGTCAGTCGCTGCCTTTAGCCTCACGCTTAAAATAACCACAAGAACGACAAACGCAACTTTAAACATCGGTCGCCATCTTTTATTTTAATCCTCCGATGAAATTCGAAAACATACAATAGTAATTCACGCAGCTTATAGAAAAGACCAGGCGTCGTGCTGCGGAATAAGGAATTTTAACAAAGTTGGAGAGCGTGCAATAATTAAATATGAGCAATTATATTACAAACCTTACACCTCCCCCACTAGAGTTATATTAAATTCAAAATTTAAAATAACTAAACCTAATAAAACAACAGTACAGGAGCAATGTGATACGGTTGAGTTATGAAGAAGAAAAATACTACAAAAGAACTAAATACTACTAGCACTAAAATACTTCAAAGTTCAAACAGCAAAAAGTTATCATCATTGGTTGTACTGTCTTCTGTTCAAAGTCTCGACAAGGCGTCAGCATTGATCAATTTCTGTCCTTTGACATAATTTATTTTAAGATTAAATCGCTGTAGAGCCAATGCCCAACGCTGGAGCCTAGGGCTTTGAGGAACAGAGTCCGAAAGAAATACAAGTGGGTTGTGGTCAGTCATTAAAATTATTTCCGCTCCAAATAATATTGTCTCGAACCGTTTGAGAGCCCATATGATGGCAAAGGCTTCACGTTCGATAGTGGACCACTTCTTTTGACTTTCATTCAGTTTTTGACTCGCAAACGCAATTGGATGGAGGTTTTCTTCTTCATCAGGCTGACTTACACAGCTTCCCACGGCGTATTGCGAAGCGTCGGTGTATAAATAGAACGGCTTGCACACTTCTGGCACTTTTAATTGAGATATTGCACCTAGCAGCTCCTTTAGCTGATGAAAAGCGTTATCGGCTTCTTTATTCCATGGTAGTTCATTGGGAACTCTCTTTTTTGTAAGTTCGGTTAACGGCAATGCAATGGTCGCAAAGTTGGGTATATATTGCCTGTAATAGTTGCAGAGCCCTAACGCACTCCGTAACTGTTTCTTGGTTTTGGGTGTCTGTAGGCTGCTTACCCCTTGGATTCTCTCAGGATCTGGTCCATGCTTACCAGACCCAACTAAATGTCCCAAATACTTCACTTGAGACTTCGCAAAGCTACACTTCCTTAAGTTAACTGAAAAGTGCAAGTCATTTAGCCTGTTGAGAATGAGCTTCAAATGTTCAATATGTTCCTTCCAGCTATCCGAAAATATTGCCAGGTCATCTATATAAGCACACGAAAAGTCGGAGTAATCTCGTATGGCCTCCGATATCGCTCGTTGGTAAGTGGCAGCTGCATTTCTGAGACCGAATGGCATCACCTTCCAACGGTATTGGCCTCTGTGCGTTCTAAAAGCTGTAAGCTCCTTGCTGTTCTCATCCATGGGTATCGCCCAGTAGCCTTTTAACATATCCAAGAGAGTAATGAACTTTTTCTTTCCCACCAAAAACGTTAACTCTTCTATATTCTGCATTGGATAGGCGTCTGGAATCGACACGCTGTTCAAGCTTCGAAAGTCAATGCATAACCTCAAAGAACCATCCTTTTTGTTAACGCATACTATAGGGTGCGCAATCTCACTTTGGGTAGCTTCAATGAGATCCAACTTCAACAATTCTTCGATTTGCTCATCGACTTTCCTTTTTAATGCCTCGGGAACTCGGTAAGACTTGGGTTTAATAGCTTCTTTAAAACCTTTAATTTGAATGGTATGCTTCCCTACTTTAGCTCTTCGAATTTTCCCGGAGAAGAGATCCTCATTTTCCAGGATTAGTTTGACCAGTGCACGCCGTTGCTCTTCTGCCAAATGGTCCAATTCTGCTTCCTTCATAAAACTGTTACCACTAGCTTTCTTAAATATGGGGGTTTCATAAAGTTCCCCAAAATCTTCATCGTCGTCAAACACGATTCCCACGGTCTGGGTCCTAGCTATGTATTCCCGGAGCTTATTGGCATGTAGAAGCCTCAGGTTGTTCTCTGGCATCAGTACATAATATGAATCTGGGTACTTCCGCTTCACGATTTCTACTGGCCCGATCCATCTTGCATATAACTTGTTGGTCGAGTCCGGGACCAAAGCCACCACCAGATCCCCCTCTTTAAATTCTTTATACCGCTTTCGGAGATTGTAATGACTCACATAGCCATCTTGCTGATGCTTTGTTATCAGTTCTGCTCGTCGTGTTGCTGCTTCAAGTTTGACCTTTAGCTCTTGCAGGTATGTGGTGCTAGATTTGCTGAGGCTGTAAGGTAAATGCATACCCCCTGCCCATGTAGAACTGAGTATAGCTAGAGGCCCTCTAGGTTCCCTTCCGTACATCAAAAGGAACGGGGGTACTCCGGTAGTAGAATTAGGAACCTCCCTGTACGCCCATAATAGAAAAGGGATATGACGATCCCAATCTCGCTCATATTCTCGAATTACATGATGTAGCATGCTCTTAAAGGTCTGATTCCATCTCTCAACCACTCCATTGCTTTCAGGATGGCCTGGAGTACAAAAACGCGGACAGGCTCCCATCTTCTCCATGAATTCTTTAGTCAATTTTGAAGTAAAATTCGTGGCATTATCTAGGACCATTACTTCAGGCACGCCAGTTCTGCAAAATATCTCTAAAAGAGCTGAACAAGTAGCCTTTGCCGTCAATGATGTCAATGGGACTGCCTCCGGCCACCTCGAATGTTGATCTATAAGGCAGAGTACATACTTATGCCCCCTAGATGATGCTGGTTCAATCGGCCCAATCAAATCAACATTTACCACTTGAAATGGTAACTCAGGACGAGTTACTGCACTTATAGGTATTTTATCGGTAGCACGGGGCACTTTCCGCATCTGGCAGCCATGACAAGAGCTACAATGTTCCTTTATCTCCTTACTCATATTTGGCCAATGAAATGAAAACTTAATCCTTTCCGCTGTTTTCTTTGCTCCTAAGTGGGCCCCAAAGACTGATTCATGAGCTATTTCCAAAACCTCTCTCCGTCTAGTTAGAGGTAACACCAACTGCTTTAACTGCTGCCCCATAATCTTTTCGTCATGGTACAATAAACCGCCCACTGTTGAGAATCCACCTTTACCTTGTCTTGCTGATTCCCATCCCTTCGTCAATGTTTCACACGAGCTTTGTTCTTCTTTAAAGATCTCGGCTTCACTTTTGATGACTCTCCCATTTCTATTTCCTCCACCTTTTTCCTCAACACTTGACTGTTCTACCTGGAGGTCTGCACCTGACTGTTCTTCTTGCTGGTCTACGCTATTTGCTGCCTCGTCAATGATAGATTTCTTATTCAATTCTGCCATAAAAACCGAGCTTCCCGTGGTATAACTTTTGGCCTGATTTGTTAACGCCTTATAGGTTTCCGTATCTAGCAACACGTCCGCATTCAAATCTTTACAAGTCGCCACCAAGACTGTCATAGTAGGAGTGATCTGTCCAACATTTTCTTCTACTAAACTAATATTGATTTCTGCTAGATTTGCTTCTTTTGCTTCTCCGAAAGCAGGTTTCAACCGGATTCTTCCTTTAACAACCTCATTTTGTTCTTGCAACAGGTCCTCTCTAAAAACGGTAATTTCTGTACCTGAATCCAAAATTGCATTCAATATGCTTTTTCCATACTTAATCTTCACTATATTCATTCGCGCCATCCTTATCTTGTTGTTTGTTTGCTTTGGTTTTATTGCCAATACTTCCCCGCTGACTCTTGCCGTGATAACGTCTGCATTGGCTTGTGTATCTACAGCTGTATCGCTTCTTTGTCCACCATTCTGTGGCTCCCTGTCCCCGTAGCCTTCCCTATGAGAACAATTGCGGGCTAGGTGAGATGTTTGTCCGCATATAAAACATGCTTGTGGTCTTGATCCCCTGAAATCTCCTCCTCTATAAGACCCTCGTCGAAGCGGTGGTGGGCTGTCTCTTCCTGTATTACTATCTGAATTGGCTTTATTGCGATATCTGTTCGCAGGATACTGATTTTCTCCATCCCTTGATAATTTTCCCTTGGACTCCAAGTAGATGTCACACTCCTTCCCTAATCCAGAAGGTTTAAACCAATTTTCTCCTTGTTGAATTCTTATAAACATAGCAGTTTCTGGGTCTAAAGTTTTGAAAAGTTGATCCGAAACAATTAAGTCGTTTACGGTCTGAAAATCTTGCGCCTTTCTTCTTTCACAGTAGTACAGCCACAGAGCATTTAACCTCGATGCGAATTGCAGGAAAGTTTCATTCACATACCTCCTAGCCTCCGTAAAATTTTGTAAACATGCTTGTGGAGACGGTTCATATTCTCGTAATATCATCTCCTTAACGGTATCATACTCTTTAATATCATCTCCCTTGAGATAAGTAAGTACACTCAAAGCCTTATCACCTAATAAGTTAATTAAAATTTCAGAACGATATTCCGTTGGAACCATTTTAGTTTCAAACGAGCGCTCCAAAGACTGGAAAAATAACACCCAGTTTTCTGCTTTTGTTGGCACTGGCATTGTGAGTATACGGATACTTTTAACAAAACCCTCAATCGAAACTTTATCTCCTTCATTGCTTATTTTAATAGAACCGTCACTCACCGCGCTGTTGTCGCCAATACCCTGTCCGTGATTCAACTGCGCCAACTGCAGCTCATGTTCTCTCTGCTTTTCTTTTTCAGCCGCTATTATCTCCCTTTCCTTTTCCTTCTCGGCCGCTATTCTCTCCCTTATATCATTAAGAATTGGCATTAAAATTGTTTTCAAAAGTAATATTTAAAAAAATAAAGTCGAAAATTTTCAGATGTGCTGAAATATTTTTTTTTCTAGATAAAAATATTTTATATGAAACAACTACTGAAGATAAATCGAATTTGGATGCCAATTTTTATTTAAAACAGTTTAAAGTACACGTGAAAAAAATTGGGATAAAATATTTTTAATCAATTAAAAAAGCCTTAGCATTTAAAAAATATTCAAACAAATTTATTTTTTAAATAACTTAAAAAATAAAATTATTTTTGTCATATATTGTTTTTTATACAGATTTAAATAATAAAACATCAATTTTAGAGTGAATGTCAAAATTATAGATTTTTTTTTTTTTTTGAAAATGGTACCGTGTCTCCTTGAACCCTTAAAATTAAAACGGATTTAAAAACAAGTTCTAGTTTTAAAAGTGGAAGAAATAAGTTTTTCTACATAAATAATGTCTACACAGAGACACTAAAACTTTGATACAATACCCTTATGAAAAAATACATTACGTAAGTTCAACAAAAGAAATTCAGAATAATACTTTTACATTAATAATCTCTTGGTACTGTGTATGTGCTATGTTTAGCATACTACATTCTTGAACATACTACATTCTTGAATCCGTACTTCGAGAAGTTGGTTTGCACGAGTACTAAACAGTCCATGTAAAATTTTCATAAGTATTTGTGCATACCATTTTAATCCAAAATAATGAATACATATTTGCACGCTTTAGGTATAAAAAAAAATTGAATATTTATGAACATTTGAAGAACTGAAACAACTTAAGTGCAGTTTTTTACAATAAATTGGCTTAAAAAATTTAAATATAAATAAAAAAGTTTCAGTATTCAAAAAAAAAAAAATCACACTTTCAGTCATTTTATAGGAAATCATCACTTTAATTTTTTTTATATAATATTATTAAAAAATTACATTTCCATTTATTTATAGGAAATTATTACTTTTTTCGATTTTTTCCCGTGCATTAAAATCAATTAAATGATTTAAGATTTTTTGTAAAATTTAAATATTTTTTATTCAAATATGATATATATTTCTTTTTGAAAATTCGAATAAGTATGAAAGTATGATAAAGCATTTTTTCGCAAAAAAATTATTTTAAAAAGATATTCTTTTTTACTTTTCTCTATTTCTACATTAGAAAGAAATTAATTTTTCAAATAGTCTGTTTTTCAAGTATTAATCAGATGATTTATAAGTTTATTGTAGAGTTTTGATCAATAGGTTTCTATCAATTGGTTACGGTTATTAAAAAAAAACCTCAACATATTCAATGTTCGAATACAATTTACAACTGCAGTGTCGGAAGTATGAGGATTTCAAGCATATTCTATTTTTGTGTTTAAAATTTTTCTTCACAAAGGAATGTCCTTAAGTTAGCCTTGAAAATTCAAACATTAACTGTCCTCCAACGGTTTATAATTAAATGTCTAGTAACATTTTTTTTAATGTTTTTATTAAGTTTATTGGTGATACTTATGAACTCAACTTTTTTTCAAATTTGATGATTCATGTTCAGGACAATAGTTTAAGACGCATTGTTCATTGTGTTTGCACTTTAATTGCATGTATGTTTTTAATTGTATGTGCATTGCATTTTGTCACATCAATTATGTGTTTCTATTTTTTTTGTTAACTAATGTTTTCCCTTTACTTCTGTAAGTCCTGTGTGAAACCCAGTAGTTCACTAGAATTTTTTTTTATTAAAAAAATTAAATAGATTTTTTTTTAATTTAGATACCTACCTAAACAATTTACATTTTTTTTACACAACTTAAACAATTTAACTAACAATTAAACTTTTAAAATAAAATGCGATAACATTACTTCCAAGTTTTACTTTACTAAAAATGCTTTAAATGTTTTGCTACAATGCTTTATATTATCAAAACCATTTCAGTGCTGGTTACTATTTTTTCAAAGCAGAGCAGCTGTTTGTGTTCGAATAAATAATATATTTTTGTTTTTCAGCGATCTTGCTCTCACGCGTAAATCTGAAAGAGCACATTGTTGCACAACCAACATTCTGCTTATATTGTTTAGATGCCTCTTGAATTCTGCAAACACAACTAGTTCAAGCACACAATAGCAACTTATTCATTGCTATTGTGTGCTTGTATTCCATTGAGAATAGTATTGTCATTTTTTTACAGCTTTGTGTATCGTATTACTAATGGTATAGTGGATTAATGTTGAGATTATAAAGCAGTAGCAATAAATATGCTTAAATTATACTTCATAATGACGTAAAATAACAATAAATCTATAAATAATCAAGCGCTTTTTAAACAAAAATACACTTTGTACACTTTATACCTGAATCATAAAAAAATTCAACTGATATCAAAATTTTTGTTTACATTCCTTGATTTTAAACAATAGTTAACTTTTTCTCCCTTACTGTTTTCTATGTTAATGCATAAGTAAATAATAGGGTTACACTCCGAAGGCTTTTGTATATATAATTGCTAATGTTATTTTGTAATTTATAGGCCCTTAAGAAATAATTATAGTATATTTGCAAAAGTATATTCTGTATACAAGAATTATAATATATTTTGCATATATTTATATATTTGACTTGATCGATTTAATTCAACGCAGTTTAAATAAAACATAGTTAATTTTACCTATGATTTTGTAACCTTGCTTATTTTGTATTTTAATAATTGCAGGAACAAAAGTTGAAACCTTAGGTTGTGGTGGCATGAAAAATAGTAGATCTAGTGCAACGTTAACGATATCGGGCAATAACTTTTCAATATTTGCATTTTGCAACAATTGTATTTCCTTTGCAACTGTAAATATAATATTTATATTTGAATACAGTTATTATTGTACACGTTTTCTCTTACCTTCCACTTCAGCTGATTGAATATTTTGAGTTTGTTAAGTTGTTTATTAAAGTTTATGTTACATAAAATTAAAATAGTCTTCTTTCAGTGATAAAAACACAGTTAAAACTTATCTCTAAAAATGATAATCAGTCCAGAACAGTGTTTTATAATACTTAGTACCTGAGTCTTCTGGGACATAGGCCACATATGTAAATTAACTCATTCGATTTTACTTACACTCTTAAAACAAAAGAGTGAAATCCACTCCAGTTGGAGAAGTGCATTTTCGGCACCGTAAAGGCATGCATATTTACTCAGACTGAGTTAAAATCACTCGTTTGGAGTGATCCTGTCGGAGGTTTAACACACAAAGAATCCAATCCAAAAGGAGAAGAGCATTATCCAGTCTGGAGGAGTGAAATCCACTCAGACTGAGTTAAATTAGGAGTGTTTGTTTTAAGAGTGTACGCTGTACAAGTGTGGTGTGGTGCCCAAGGATGCAGTAGGATGAATGTCATCTTATATATTAAAAAAAAATGCACTAATTACAAATTGCTTTAGCAGTTACTAAAATAGCCGGATTTGGATATGAAATTATCCTAAAACAAACACAAGTGTCAAGTTAGCATTGAAAAATTTCTATAAGTTTCAATAAAACTAGTGAAACTCGGTCACCAGATTTGTGGAAATAACAGTCTAAATTTTTTTGTATGAAAAAAGAATGCATTCGAAAATAAGGTTTACTGGAATGATTCATAAATCCAAAACGTAAGAAATTAAGTACATAATATATATTTAACCAAAGTTTTTGCGCAATATTGAACAATCGGAATTGACTTGCCATTGAACAATCAGAAACTAGAGATGAGTACAGATTTATGTAACAACGTTACACCGCAAAAGGGAAGTATAACGTTAAAGCTAAGTTAAGCTGTTAAAACTATTATGGAGTATCATTACATCAATTTTATAGTATTGCTTTGTTTGAAATGTACCCCCAACTGCTTTTTTTAGGTAGAGTTTCCATGAGTGTTCGTTTTAATTTTTAAGCATTATTGAAACACAAATTTAACTCTAACTTAGAAGTAATTACGTAATGCGTGGATGTGCATGATGTTAGAAAAACTACACATTTATGGCCATTTTTACATACTTTTTTAATTCATGAATTAAATATTAAATATTTAATAAAATAAAATAAAATAAAACATCCCCTTATTTTTACCTAAACTTGTACGAAACACCATTTTATGTCGAATCATATTTTAGACCAACAAGCAAATGTCAAATTACTTTACCATCCTGACATTTAACAATGCTATATATTTTGTGATATTTTTTTCTTAAAAATACCATGACATAGTTGATCGGATTACAGCGTTTGAGTTTAGATACTAACTTCAAAGAAAAATACTCGACTGAAGAAGGATAACGTTCATATTCGGTTTCATCTCAAAGGTTGCTGAAGTATTCGATAAAAAAATTTAAAGCTCTGAAAGCTAAGGAGACACATTTTACATGAAAATGGTGTGAGTATTTTATTGTTAAATTATTTTTAACATACTTTCTTTTTCTTTAATTCGAAAGTATTAAAAATGGAATGTAGGTATTTATATGATAGAGATGCCAGTACATGGAGATGAAGATACTTTCAAAAATCGGCTCGATCACATATCTTTTGTACATCCTACGTATTCGTCCGAAATTCTTGAAAATAGCCAATTTTAGTTTCAACTACAACTAAGTGATGTGTGTGGCGAATTTTTTCGAAATTGTATGCATTTTGTGTGGAAGTGATTCTAAAAGAAATTTGCAGTTACAAATACAAATTGCATTTGTGAAAAAAAAAGTAAGCACTTAAGCAACAGAAATAATACACTTTTAATCTTCTTTTAAAACTACTTGTTATTCAGTACTCATAACTTCATATATAAACTATTTGAAAGTACGAATTAATATAACTATTTAAAAATGCACAGGGGGGTTCGATTGGCCGAGTGGTTAGAACAATTACGCAAGCAGTCTGTGTGCTGTAACGGGTGCGGATTAGATTCCCGACTTCGCCCTGATTGTACTTTCCTCTCTGTGTTCTCTGTGACAGTAAAAAAAAATCTTTCTGTGTCTGTCTCAATCGACGAAGGCTTATATAAATGTGTCTCTGATCAGGCATACACGCCGGAATATATATTTAAATACCCCTACAAAATGCAAATTCTTCGTTTTATTATTTTTGATGTATAAGTAAGTTCTCAAATGTTAAGAATTCGATCATATGATTCGCTTGATAAAAATAAGAATTCAGATTAAGCTATCAATTTCATAATGAATTAAAATTATTAGATAATGCAAAAAGATACTGGCTCATTCAATATTATTTTGTATGTGAAAGTTCATGAATGTTCTAAAAACAATGCTACCAACATTTACCAACTGAAAAGTAAAGCATTATTGCTATCTTTTTTAAATCTTATAGCATTAAAGACAAATGACAGATTTAGTCAGGTCAGCTAAAAGAAAAGAGTTTACCCTTTCTTTTTATGGTAATGCACTTTTATGATCCGAATAGGCATAAAATGTAGGAAGCCGTTTTTAAACGGATCGCTACCATTTAGGACCAAAACGTTTTGAGAATCTTCCAAAAGACAGAACATTTTATTCGGTATTCAAACCTATATTCTAAAGTTTATTCGAATGTGAACCCCACACGAAATAAAAGGAAAAAGCATTTTTTGACAGTCTTGAATTGAAATGAAAGAATACTTTAACATTTTTAAGTGTAGATTTGCTGAAAACTGAAGCGGTGGGATTTAAATCGTTACTTGACGTATCGAGATAATCTGTAAAACAGCTATTTATAAGCAGTAAACTATGTCTCTCATCAACAAGTATACACTAAAAAAGTTATTACATAGAGTGTATATTGATATCGATTAGGAAAACGTATATAAAAGCAATTGAACAGAGGGCAGAAAACTTAAGAAAAAATCATATTATTATTAAGTCAGTATATGTGCCGCCCCGGTGGCTCAATCGTTAGCACGCTGGCCTTTGGAAGTGCTGGGGTCGGGTTTGAATCCCGGTCAGGCATGGATTTTTGTGACCGTCAATAAATGTTGTTATTTGTCTATGTATTTGAGTCGTCCTTCTTTGTGTGTCTCTTGTGACTGTCTCTTCTGGCGAGCTGGCTAATGGACTATAAAGCCTACAATCTCCCTTCTAGAGGGCGCAATCACTGTCATTTGTCAAGTCAGTATATGCATGCATTTATCTGACATTTCTAAAGCACGGCTTGCCTTAATTTTTTCTTGAAGTACCAAAAAAAAGGATGTTGTAGCATATATCATGCGACATATGCTAGCCGACTTGGCTGCTTCATAAAATGATGTTATTAGTCATTGGAATAAGCCTACATGTTTTGACAGAAAATAGTCTATGAAAACAGAAAACTTGTTATTTAAAGGCAACATTGTAGCTTTTCACTGAACATACCTTTATCAATTAAGAACTCAAACTTAACTGAAATACACTCGATTTTATCAAAGCGCAGAAATAAACTTTTTTAAAAATAAGTCAATCGTGATTCTATCTTACAAATCTGGAAGAAATTTACTAGGAATAGAATCGACGCTTTATTGAATTTAAGTTGAAGGAAATCAGCGACACGTGGTGATTCAATTCGTTCGTCGCCAATACTTGAATCAACTCGAATTGTGAACGAAATTTTAGAACCCAGAGTTCCCATGCCTTTATTTTTTATTTCTTTTTAGAAGAGAGTTCTGCATTGTTGTAAAGATAAGAATCAGCGACAGATTCTGTGGAGGGTCAAAATCAATTGATTGTGAGGAGGTTGCTTGAAAAAAAAAAGTTTTCGGAGAAGTTTGGGATATTTCTAAATATTGAGTTAAATTTGGAAAATGTTAGTCTGTACAACGCTACCAACTGTTTAAACATCACCGTACAAATCCGAATCAGTAAAATAAAACTGACTATGTTTGACTTAAATATCAATATATTAAGTCAATCATACACTGGAGGACAATTGCTAAGGACGATACGGTTTTTTCAATATAACTTTGTACAAAAGCTTTCCAAATCAACACATTTAATACCTTAAGATCCCCAGTTCGTAAGGACATGAGTAATGTAAGTAACACTTACTAAAACAGAAAACAGAAAGATAAAAAACAAGCTTTATTGAAAGTGAAATGGAATTCCATTCCATTCATCTCCGAGGCGGAGATGAATTTTGGATTTTCACTTATGACAATTTTACGAGTGCGCCATGAATATCGATAACCCAGTAAAACATAAAATATACGACATAGTTTTAACCTTAAAAGCCGGGTCCATTGACAACTGATTATTAAATGCTAGAAACGTCTATGTCGATTCTATGTCGTACAAGTGTCGTCTTGATAACCATTTAATGAATATTCAATGATATAGGCTTCGGAAGCCGCATGTATCACAAATCAGCAATATATCATGTTTAATGATTTTTCCTCCGTCGTTGATGATACGTTTTTGCAAGATCTTTTTTAGGCCGTAGTTGTGTCGTAGATTTAATGATTTACTGGATTATCGATATTTATGGAACACTCATGAAATTATCGTTAGTGGAAGTCCAAAATTTGTCTTCACTCATTTGTCTTTGTAGAGCAAGTTAGTTCAAATAAACCAAAAATATCCTTGCTATGTAAGTCTTATATTTTAAATTACAACTATAAAACTTTTATTCACAACGCATACATTTTGAATAGCCAAATTCAATAAAACATAGAAAAGCTCATTCGTTGCAAACGCATAAAACAAATCTTGTTTGAAAAATATTACGTTCTTACGTTTTGAACAGTTTTTGATATTCGGCGAACATCGTATTATATCATTTACTTTTAAATAAAAATGCGGTTTTACATGAATTTTGTTTCGTATGAGTTGAAAGTAAATTTAAATCGTAGTATAGAGTAACTTACAAATTCAGTAAAGGTTTTCTATCATCGGTGGTACGAAATGGTTTGAATATTAAACTTTAGTCTACTTCAGTTTTATTCGATCGTGCATCGATCACTCGAAAATTTCGTATTTTCACGAGCAAAACTAAATTTAATTTGAAGGAAATGCATTTGACAGAGAAATATGATCTGGTATTAGAATTTATGGGTGTATGAGATTGATGAATTGTGTAGCATTCAATGTTTTTGAAATAAGGGCATAGCATTGTCAAATTTTGCATTGTAAATATTTTTCTGATAAATGAAAATCATGAATCATTACGAATAGTTGCTGATGGTTCTACTTCAACAACAATACAATGAATTATTTGAAATACAAGAAGGATTAATAAAATGTACTAACAAAATTCTTTACATTAAGGATGAGGATCTGAAATAACAGAAGAGGAATTTTGATAAGAAAATATTACTAGAGGCATTACATTTCACTGCTATTGTAATGTAATCGTTTCCGGCTGCCTATTTCTAGCCTGCTTTAGGAGCTTTAACACAGCCAACTATGCCTCGTAATTTAGAACCCTGGTCAATTGACGAGGTTGGCACCTGAGCGGGCACCCAACGGAACTTCGAGCGACATCGTACGCTAAGCCCGTCGGTACTTTCGACTACACATATTAAAAGATCACCTATATTGCAGTGTACTCGGCCACCCCGGTGATTTTAAGATTTTTTTTCCCCACAATCACGTATACGTCTATAGTGAAGGCTTATAAGCGGGTCTCTGACTAAGCACACAAGCCTGAAAATATATGTCTACCAACCAACCAACCAGCGTCTATAAGTATTGCTAGGACAAGAGCAGAACCAAGAACCTTCTCGGTGAGGTCTCATCGCTTACACCTCTCGGCCAACGGGGGGGGGGGGGGGGGGGGCATTTTGGCGCGTCTGTTTGTTTTCTCAGGTTGTGCATTTTCCGGCTGCCTACTTTTACCCTGCGTAGAGGTTTATCAGAACCAATTAGGTTTAGTAATTACGAACTTTGATTTGTTTAAAATCCAACCTTTCCTGCTGTCTATATTTCTTCGCATCATTGAACTTAACAACATAGGAGTTGAAAAATAAAAGAACTTATTATGTACCTGATGCAATTGAGTTCCACATTCCGACAACAAATATATCTAGGAAAAAGTAACCAAATAGATAACACCTCAACGTAGAAGGTTGATATTTTTAAGCAACCGTTCCATAACCCGGATTGTGTGAAACAAATGTGCAATTAATTTTCTTATTGGGGCCCGGATGCCAGAGTGGTTAGCAGCACAGGCCAGCAGTCTGCGCGTTGTAACGAGCGCGGGTTCGATTCCCGCCGCCTTCTCCTTGGCTGTACTTCCTCTCTTAGGGACAGTAAAAACTCTTTCTATGTCTGTCTTACTTGACGAAGGCTTATAAGCGGGTCTCTGATCGAGCACACAAGCCGGAATATATATGTACCAGCTTCGTCGTTAATTTTCTTACTCGGAGAAAAGGAGATGATAATTTCCTAAAATAAATTTAACATATACCCTAAGTTTATTGTTTCAAAACAAATACTTGAATACCTTAAAAGTACTTTATACAGTAAAATCGACCTCATAATAGAATTTCTAAACTTGGAGGCGATACTTGCCTGGTGAATAGTTAGACTATATTAGTATTCTATTAATAGTAAATTTTAACAAATTTCTGGTAAGGAACCATGTTGTACAATTGTTAATTAGCAATCAGAACGAATATACTCAACCAAAATATGAAATCACTGAAGTCTTCAAAATTATTCTTACCAGTGTTTTTAAAAATTCAGAACTCCTACTTAAACAAAATTCAGTAGATTCCCAGAAAGTACTATAATGAATCCTTCTCATAAACAACAAATCCAGCAAAATAAATATTTTTCTAAATTCTGAAAATTCTTGTTGCAAAATGCATAAATTCCAAACACTTATATGACTAAATTATGTAAACTCAGACATTTAAATCTAATAATTGCTTCGATACTTTCAATTCAGACTTTTCGAGATTCGTTTGAATATTTAATGTGTTCAAAGGATTGTTTTGGCTCAAGGGCAGCATGATGATATGGATGCTGAGGAAATATTAAGTTGTCTGTTTTCACCAAGATTTTTATTTATAATATATGTTTGATAGTAGAAAATATCTGAAATAGCTGTTTAATTAGAATGTATGCTATTGTATAAATTATATCTACTTAGCACATGCACTAGAGTTCGGTTAAGTGGGTACTAGTAGAACATAGGACTTAAGGTGTGTTCTTAGGACTTGGAACGAGTGACATTACTGAAAATTTTCCTCTTCGATAAGAATTTTCCTACAGAAAAAAATTTACCACGGCTTCCACCAGTGTCTAACTATACTATTTTGTGTTTGAAGAACTGCTCTTATTACCAGACACGCTTTTATTTTAAGTCAACACAAAACGGTAACGAACGGTCAAAACGGTAGAATTCTGTAAGAGCTAGTACAAACGATGTTAAACATTATCATTATCCGAAAGTTCTGATCAATCTGTCGCCAAGGCAACCTCGAATTTTATAAACATTCGTCAAATCCCCTCAGTTCAAATATGAAAAACAGTCATTATTAAAAGTATTATTTTTATGAAAAAGTCACTTCATTACACTATACTTAAAAATTTAATTACTAAAAAGGCAGGCTCGACATCCCAGAAAAATATGTAAATAGATAATAAATATGTTATTAAAATGGAAATATATTTACTTAATGTTGTATCACGATCCATTTCTCATAAAAGAATTCTTAACTAATTTAATTAACGGTATTGAGAAATAGTAAAATATTTCAACTAAAATCCACCAAATCGATATGTATTAATAAGGCAGACGCATAAATAAGGTAGGTAAAAGAAAAAAAAATAACATGTTATAAATATACATTATCAAACTAAATAGTTCTGCTTTAGGTAAGTAATTCATACAGAACCCACATAATGTTTTGTTAATACTGAGTCTATTTGGGCATTATTACAGTATTATATTCTTAGCCGAGGAGGGATAATGAAATAAATAAAGCCAAGGTGCTCTAGTGTTTTTTTTTCTTTCAATGTACTCTGGAACTTTAAAAAAATTACAAAAAGTAACTTTAAAAAGTTTACTTAAAAATACATAAATCGTGTAGATTTATTAATTTTTAACAAAATTAAAGAGCTGAAATTTTTAATAAAATCGCTTACATTAAATTTAATTTTTTAAAAAAAATTTCAATGGATGTGTAATTCAAATAACATACAATGAAAAATATATTACACTTTCGTCAATTGCTTAAAAAATCTCTCAAAAAGGTCAGAATTAACAGAAACAAGCAACACGTGTTAGCTAAAAAATCACCAATAAACCGCCCATATTCTGGAAAGACATCTTCAATAGACTAGAAGTTCTAAATTTAGTATAAGCAGGGGTTGTGAGTAAATTTTAATGAGATGTAATCCGAAACTCAGCTCTCGAGGACAGTACAAATTATCGGCAATGATGCTGCTGTGATATAGGATTTAATTAAGTTTGTAAATATGTATTGTCTGGGTGACTTTGGAAGAATGTATACAATATTTCGCCGTATTTCGACAAACGTGACATATCTCAAAAGTATAGCTACATGCAGGCCTGTTCTAGGAAAACTCAGACTGTAGGCACACAAATTATTTTGGGGGCCCCTTTACGGAAAATGTTATGTATGATTTCCAGTAATAATGGTGTTATATGTATCAAATTTTGCTACTATTTTATTAGATTCCTTATAAATATCTATCAAAACAATCACATTATGCCAATTTCTCATTCAAAATCGAGCGAAAAACAAAGTGGAGTATTAGAATTGTCTTTAGTTTACTGATATTTTGTTGATTTACAGCATTTTCCCTAATAGAAACCCAAAATTTAGGGGCCCCAAAAATGTTTGGGCCCTAGGCCCTGGCAATATACAGGGGCTGGTCTGTTCATTGTTGACTTTTGGGGAAAATGAAATCCTAATGTAATAATGTTATACATAGTACGTTTCATTGTATTTAAACTGGAAAGTTTATCAGATTTATAAGAATCCGCGATAATTTAGGATATTCATTAGTGGGAATACCGAAAAAATTATATAAGTATAATGTTATATAGTTAAACATTATGGATTTTCACAAGTGAGTACATATTTTTTCTCAGTAACTTTTATAAGACTTATGTACGATAATTGTATGAATTTAATATTGTTAGATACAGTTTAAGTGTCAACCTGTTCAGTTGGTCAGGTTTAAAAATTACAAAGATAACGATTACCATGAAAAGTTGTATTTATAAATTAAAAAAATTATACTGATGAACTTCCATCTATATATCAAGATACTAATACTCTATAAATTTCAATATTTAATCAGTTATCCTATTATCTGATCAATATTTGACACTAAATCCTTGCAAATTCTTCAACAAGGAAAAAAAAAAACTTTTAATAATTTCCACATAGAACATTTACTAATTGATACTATTATTTTTAATTCTCTTCTGCATCATATCACACGTTTTGCTCATCCATATTTCATCGCCATCCTTTAGTTGGCGAAATTTTAAGCACTAACTAATAATTTTCACTGAAAATCTGCCCACCGGATTTAAATCTCTGCACAACCTGAATTGCCAATTCTATGGTTATTAGCGACAATTATGCGGCGCTGATCCTGTAATTAAAATCGGTAGTTATGGTGGCCAAAGGATTAGGTTGGTTTTATTATTTGGCGATGAATATGAAGTTATATAATTTATTACAGGAATATAGGCACGTTTGGCTGATTTATGATGTATGACGTCATGTTTGTTACGCTACAAAGGCTTTTGAAATGAGGATTAGATGTTTTAAATGTTTATTTTTGATGAATTATTTAACTGGGTTTAAAGGCTTACGTAAAACAGTATCAAGAGTACAGTAGTCGTTTAAGAATAAGGCAAAATTCTAAAAATAAAGCAGTTTCTTTTCTAAGAGTTTAAAATATACTATTACTGCAAAATAGATTCTTTAAATTTTAATTTGTTACTTATTAAATAACTGGTATGATTATACAGCAATAAAGAGTATATAACAGTTTTATTTACTTTTAAACATATAATTGATTAAGAAATTTATATAAACATAAGTAACTTTTTTGTTATTTAAGAATATTTTAGTAAATATTTTTTTTTATCTTGTTACATCACGAAAGGAGGAGATATAATAGTTATTTATGCAACAAGTGTGAAAAGTAATGCTTTTTAAAACTAGTGGATTTTATTTCACGAGCGAGGTACGAGCGAGTGAAATAATGCCACGTGTTTTAAAAAGTTTACTTTTCGCACGTGTTTCATACACTATTTTTTATAATTGCGTGAAAAAATCAAATCTCATTGGTTCAAAAATAATTCACGTGCTAATTAGACTAAAATGAGTTCGGAGCTTCCAGGAGAGATGTCAAAGAAAACAACCAATGAACTCGCAGTTCGGAGCGCGTGATGCTATAAAAACCAATAAGCGTGTTTCAACATTTTGTCAAAGAAAGCAACCAATGAACTCGCAGTTCGAAGGGCGTGACTAAAGAAATATTCCCATCGCGAGAAAAAAATTTCATTGATTCAAAAATAATTCACGCTCATAATATTTTTAAATAAAGCAGATCGATAAATCTTTGGATGTTATGAGTGTTATCAAATCGAAATTTTACTTGAAATGTTGGCATCTAATGAAAAGAGTGACACAAAGTACTTTGTTGCACTGCTTTTGGGTGAAAAAAAGTAATTTTGTATCACTGTTTCGAAAAAGTATAACTTTACGCACGCGTCTGATATTGAAATGATAATGTAAAAGTCCGATTTTTTTCACGCAATTATAAAAAACAAATTTTCATTTCATAAAAGCGAATTGTGCTCTGATGATTTAATAGTAAAATATAATACTTAAACAGTTGAAGATTACGATTACTTTCAGAATATTTAAATTAACTAGATTATTTTAAGATTGTTAATGCTTCAGTTCTTAAATCTCCTTAACTAATTACATTTTAAACTTATTTTGCACTCTGTAATGGAAGGTATAAGAAAGTAAGTTAGAAGATTACAATGACATTTAATTTGTGTGACATTATTTCTTTTAAAGTATTTATTCAAATTCATCGTGTCTTTCTTCGATTCTTTTAAATTATTTTTTTAACATCTACTGTTAAATTTTGAAATACAAAGAAAAATGCCTGAATGCCCTGTTTTTGTCCTTGCAATGCAAACATGTGCAAATGTTTCTTGTAGTGCATTGAAAAACACTTTGTTATGTTTTGAGGCTACTGGAACTGCCGTTTTTTGCATGTACGTTCCTGTAGATCTAGACGGTTATATCTCCATACAATATGCATTTACGCTTAACATTTTGTATGTAGAATTAAATTCCCAATTTTCCTCAAAATGTGCAATATTCTAAAAAAGTATTGCAGGATAAATAAAAAAAAATCCTTAAAATAACGTGGAAGGCCATCAATATAGCTTGCACATTGTGTGCTGTAAAATTACATTGGTTTAAAGTTGTATAATTTAATATTTAACAAATTTTGTTTCAGATGCTTACTTTTGGACTTTTTAAGGTATGGTGGTTACATTTTTCGATTGAGGCTTTCTTAAAAAATATTTTTGGTATTAATTTATGTGTGGAAATATCTTTCATTCATAAGGTTATACAAAAAAAATCAGTAGTTACTTTAACCGGGCATTTTTCTTAAAGATTCACATGTTTGAAAACCTAGTACATTAAATAGAAATATAAATTGTGATATTTTAATACGTTTTATATTTTTTTTATTTTTAAAAGTTTGAGGGTAATGGGGAAACCTGAAATGACTGAAAATCAATGTGTTAAACTCATTTTTGTAATATAAAACAGTAGGTATTATATGCATCATATGGTGCTTCCACACTGTTGAAAAGTCGCTCTAAATTCTGAGAATAATGTTACCATTTCTGAGGACATCCTTTATTATATAGCAAAACTTTATTCGACGACTTAAGTCCAAAAAAAGTTACTTTAGAATTAATTCAAATCTATCAAAATTCATCCTACTTTTTTGTATATCGTGAAACGAATAACCACAGCTCTATAATACTTAAGACTAAACTTTACCAAAAACATACAATACATCTATTGCCAACTACTTTTAACTACAACTTTCGACTACTTCTTGCATTGTAATGTGAATATTAGGGGAAATACAGTAGTTGTTTAAGGCAGCCTAATACAAAGGGGGAGTTTCCAGAATTCGAAATTCATTAGGTTTCACCTTTTTTCCCCGCATTTTTTTCTTACCTATGCTATTCTTAGATAAATTCCGAGAAGAATTTGTGAGTAAAATATATTATAGCCGCCCCGGTGGCTCAATCGTTACGATGCTGGCCTTTGGAGCTGATTGGGTTGGGCTCGAATCCCGGTCAGGCATGGATGTTTGTGACTGTCAATAAATGTTGTTATTTGTCTATGTGTTTGTGTCGTCCTTCTTTGTGTGTCTCTTGTGACTGTCTCATCTGGCGAGCTGGGTATGGTATGGTATGATACATATATATTCCAGCTTGTGTGCTTGTTCATAGAACCGCTTATAAGCTTTCGTCAAGTGGGACAGACATAGAAATAAATTTTACAGTCACAAAGAAACGAATAACACATAAATAACAACGTTTATTGACTTTCACAAACATCCATGCCTGACCGGGATTCGAACCCGACCTCAGCAGCTCCAAAGGCTAGTACACTAACCATTCAGCCACCGAGGCGGCTGGCGAGCTGGGTGATGGGCTATAAAGCCTACACCCTCCCTTCTAGAGGGCGCAATCACTGTCATTTGTCACATTGTCAAAATATATTATAAATATACCTTATTATAAAATCATATACATTAAGTAATTGCTTATGCAATTATTACATGGTTAAATTGCTTGTCAGCGGATGCTATTTATACTAAAAACAAGTTTTTAAGAGTGTTTGAAGAATCTTGATCCTTATATTTCAAGTGACTGCCATGACTCAAATAATCTTTTATGCAAATTCTGATTATACTTTGGTTGCATTATAATCGTAATTTTGACATGCGGATAAATTATTTTTCTTGAAGTTGTAATACATTTAAATAACTGTATTATTTATAACGACACAAATATTTAAATTGATCTAGAAATTTATAATTGCTTACGACACACACATTTAAATTTATCTCGAAATTTATAATTGAAACAATAACATTCATTTACTATAAGCAAATCCCATTCCCCTTAGATAACACTCAAGATCCGGGCTTTCAATTACGCTAACCTCGAAGTTATGGAAGAATTCAGTAGAGTGAAATTCAAGAGAAATTGAAGGCCGGAAAGCAGGCGACCGGAGTGTCAGGTATCAAGCGTGGTCCCCCATGGGGCAGATTTCGTCGTTTAATAGGAATTTCTCTAATTATCTTAATGCTTGGGTAGACAGGTTTGGTCCGTGGAAGCATTAGTGTTTGAGATATAGATTTAAGATGAAATACAGGCTTGGGTTAGCAGGTGTTTGGAGTGTAACTATGTTTTAATTTTGTTATAAGTATTAAATGATAATAGTTGAGTGTTTATTTAAGCAAACATCATAGTAACGAAAGGTCAATTTTATACAATTTATATTTCTTAATTTTATTACCTTATATGTTACGAATCACCGCCCGGCGCAATCGTTAGGACGCTAGCCTTTGGAGCTGCTGGGGACGGGTTTGAATCCCGGTCAGGCATGGATGTTTGTGACCGTCAATAAATGTTGTTATTAGTCCATGTGTTACTCCTTTCTTTGTGACTGTTAATATGCATTCTGTGTCTGTCCCACTTGATGAAAGATTATAAGCGGTTCTCTGAACAAGCACACAAGCTGGAATATATATGTACCATACCATACCATTACAAATCAATTGGATAGAAAAATTTTTACTCTTATTTTCAAATCGCTGAAGTACGGGAAGATAAAACTGGTCGAGTAGCAAAACACTTAGAGCGACCAGCAGAAATTTTGTGGAAAATGTTTAACTTTGAAAATCTAACAAGCGCAACTTTTCTTTCATTGAGAAAAAGTTTTGTTCATTCAACTTGAAAACCCGAATTAAAACGAAACGGTACTAGAAGTTTGTTTCGCGGCCTTACATGTATTGCAGTAGCAAAACATCTTCTACAAAGATGTTATAAGTGTATTGAAATTCCTTTAAATAATTTTTAATGTAAAATCCTATATCAGATATAACACAAATGCTTTTAATAGTGTAAGTCTAAATAGTTCTTATAAATCTAAACTCCTCGGCTCAATAGCCCATTAGTGGGCCAAGACCTGCCTTGCCCATTTCAGCTTCCATGACCTAATGCTCTGGGGTGCTAGGCATATGTCCAGTGTTCGGTACCAATTTTATCGACCCACTTAAGGGATGAAAGGATGGGTCAAACTCGCCCAATCCGATATTCGATCCCCGGAGCTGTGGCGTGGCAATGCGAAACACTACCACTAAGCCATATTGGGCCTTTTATAAATCTAACCAGCTATTTATAATCAAGTTTCTTATAGATAACAAAGACTACACTTAATTTGCGCGTTTCTAGTTTCAGAGTAACACGTTATTAATTTTTTTCCCAATTCTCAATTAAAACTGCGTGTTAATATATTATTTAACCAAAGATTTTGTTTTAGAAAAATTTTTACCAAGCAAATCAAGTCTTGTTTCCAAATAAAATTAGATTACTGTAGAAACATAAACCATTTCATCTGATTAAATTAGCAACTTATTTTGTCATCTATTGTGTAAAATACGATCTTTTGTTAAAGTAGAGGTAGATAAACAACCATTATTGTTCATCTAATTAACTATTCCAGTTCTTTATTTTAAGATTTTCATTTAATTTGTGCATATAGAATTATGTGATTCTTTATGCTTCTACGCAACTTGCTTTATTCAGTACTTAATCATTTAAACAGTATAAATACTTCGTTGCATTACATCATAAGTTAGTTATGATTTATCGACATACTATTGATGTGGGTCTCTAAGAAGGAAAACCGTACTTAATGGAAGGGTCACTTACAAGCCAACTCTAATAGCCTTCCGAGTATATAGCCAACTCTATAACCTTCCGTGTCCGAAAGACGTATATCGGAGGCCGGGATCACTGAAAAATCATCTTTTTTTTTCATTTTTTAAACTTTTCCTGAAAGTTGTGGCCACAATTTTGAAGAGTTCATGAACTCGTCAAATTTTTACATGCTGTTTTTTAGATAAAAAATTACATAGGATACCAATCGAATGTTTAGGCTTTCAATGGGCATTGCACATCCCATGTTGGATTATGGATGAAGCTTTATAGATAACAGAATGTCCCTTATCCTCAAATCGGACTCCCTTATCCGTGTTCGTACTGGTTATGTCATGCAGCTTATTACGTCATCCGATGTACGTAAATCGAAAGGATGCCTTACATGTAAGGCCATATATTAGGGTAGGGTAAATCTATATACATAAAAGGCGACTTCTGTTTGTGTGTTTGTGTGTATAGGACGCAAAAACTTAATAACCACGCAACAGATCGTCACGAAATTTGGCACAAAATTTCATCTCATCTCCAGAACAAACATAGGCTAAGAATTTTTCGAATCGGACCATTCCTTCTATCGTTTTCGAACGTTTTAAGGGAAAAAATACACCACTTTCGCTCAAATCCGATCATTTTTTCTCTTTCGTGATGCCATCAGGCAGAAATATTTAAATAAAACTTTTTAGAAAACAATTGAAGTTGAAAATGTTTAATTTCTTTAATATTTGTTCATTGCCTTCAGAAACAAAATTAATAATTTAAAAAAAAAATAGTTGGATATGTTTCAAGTTACGTAATCCTACCAGTCTCCATTCTATTATTTTATTGTGTAAATATGATTTTAATTATGAATTTTTTAAAAGCATAGTTAAGCTTTTACTGATCTATGTTGGTTTTTTAGAGACCGTTGCGCTACAGATGCATATTAGGATTTCATGTCTTCCTTTTTTCGCCAATTTCAAATTTGAAATTTGAATTTTACGCCAATTTGAAATTAATATTGCCAAACTCGCCAAATTATTACAAAGAACGTGCAAAAGAGCATTTTTTTAAATAGCTGGTTGGTTGTGCGATGGTCTTTGCGCCTGAGCTGAATGGGTGTAATGGTAGCTATATATTTTCCTCGCCAAATTTTTCAAACACGCCAAATAAGCTAAAATGTTTTTATTCGGGAAATTACTATGACATTATCTGTTAATTTTATACATTTTTTAAATTTTGAATTTTTAAGGTAATATAAGTAAAGGGATTCTGTACTTTATAATGAACGGTAACAGCAACATAAGATTATTTTTCTATAACGGATTAAATGATGGATGAATTGAACTGACCTACATAAAAATGGAAATCGTTTGTTGTTTGCTGGAGTAGCTTATTTTTAATTATTACTGATTATTTTTTACTTAAATATGTATTCTTTTTAATTTGAGCTTCTTATAAAAGGTATTATTTTGAAATTAATATTAATCATTACTATATCCAGGATGGGTAATTAAAGGGAAAATTACTGGGTAATCTCCATATCTTATGTAACTCAAATGAAAGAAAAAAATGGTTAAATTGACTACTAGATTATTTTTTCACCTCTACCCGTGCAACGTCGGGTATAACAGCTAGTACATATATATTCCAGCTCGCGTGCTTGATCAGAGACCAGCTTATAAGCAATCGTCAAGCAAGGCAGACACAAAAATATATATTTTTTTGTCACAGAGAAATTAAGGTGGCCCAGGGGGAAGGCAAGAATAGAAACCTTACCGGTTACAGTGCGCGTACTGCTAGCGTAATGGCCCCAAACCACTCGGCTATCTGAGCTCCAAGGCCAAATTGAGAATGCAAAGATGCTTATGGAACCTTACTGAACAAGCACACAAAGTCAACTTTTAGCGACTACGTCGAACGCGGCTGTATTTGGACTTCGGACCATTGAGGAATTAAAGAGCACCTTCCATCCTCTATAATAAGTATTTTTTGGGAGCCAACTTACATTAAAAAAAATTGAACGAATTTTTTTAAAAATGATTTCTGTTGTAAAAACCTTTTGATGAAAGTTGGCAGCTCTCATGCCCGTATATGGCCTTCCTATGCGTCAATTTATCGATAAAGGAGATTTTTCCTACTGAGAACTACTCTCTTCCTCACAATGCTATTTACAGTTACATTTTTAGATTAAAAGCATTTAAGCCCATCGTATAACACAGCAAAGTTCCTCCTTTACTGCCGTGTGTTAGGATTACACTAAGATAAATCCAGAAACTCTTCTTGTTGTGCGCTTACTTAATTAAACACTTGCATGATCCACTCAATTACTCATTTTCTGAGACAAACCCAAATGAACAAACTTTATAATTAGTCTTAAACTATCCGAATAATACCCTGAGGTTATTTTCTTCGTAACAAGAACTTTAGAACAGTAAGGGAAACTATTTTATAAACGCAATTAGTTTGGTAAGATGAAGCAGAGAGAGATCACCTTTTTAAGTCTTATTTGGATGTACACTATAACAATTTGTAGGCGTATTGGTATATTGTATATTGTAGCTCTTACTTTTTAAAACGTTACCTTTTCATGTCATTAACTCTTCTTGTAAGCAAGTTAGATATTATAAAATAAATTATGTATACTCCGTATTATGCAAATTCGATTCAGTTCAATCACTCAATACTAATATGTTTTGTTTGAGATACAAATCTAATAGGTTTGTTTTTTAGAACATTAGTGGTGACCTAGTTTTCGTGCAAATTTGGAAGAAAAAAATTGTGGTGATCTAGTCTGTAAGTGCAGATCTGGAAAAAAATTGGTGGTGATCTAGTCCTTAAGTACAACTTTGGGGGGAAAAAGAAGCTACACTGCTCAAAACAATTAGGGGAGCACATGTTTTAAACCCTTTCGCTCCCAATGATTCCATTGGTAATCATCAGCTAGTGACTTTTTTCTGACTAAGTTAAATTCGCAAATTATGTATCGTTAGATACATCATTATATGGAAGAATAACGTATTTTGAAGAATTTAATTTTTTTTTAATATTAATGAAAATATGAAAAATATGGTAAAATAAATTTCACTTTAAAACAGTTTTAGAAAATAAATTGACCCTAAAATTTTCATGCTTGCATTTTTAGATGTTTAAAAATATATTTCAACTATTTTTAACAAAAAAAGTTTTGAAAAAATTATTGTTATAATTTATTAAAAAGTTATTATTCCATTTCCCCCCTTCAAATTTAAGCATTAAAAACTTAAGATTTTTTCTCCTGTTTTTTACTATTTCATTTCAAATGCATAGTGAACCTATTTAACAAATTTCAGATTTATAGGATAAAAATTAAAAAGTTGGGAGTGAAGTTAAAGTTGGAATTAAAAAGTTGCTCCCCTAATTGTTTTGAGCAGTGTATATACCCCTCATATGATTCACATGGAGAAGTTGTGGAGAATATGTAAGACGTAAGAGAGTAGACACTGATTTGTATCTCTGTTTTTTCCTTCTTTTCTTAATGCGTTTTAGAAACACGTTGCAATTTCAAGTTTTGTTCACAGATAAACGATTGTTCCTATTCCACAACCCGATAATTGTTTGTTTTGTATTTCTTGAAGGAATTATACGTTAAAATGCAACGTTGTTCAATAGAAGAGGAGTTTTTTTTTTATGAAAAGCGGTTACATTGACAATAACTTTAAAATACAAAAAATTTAATTGGTAAGATCTAAAAATAATTTTTCTAAATTATATGTTAATTCAAAATTATAAATTTATTATTAAATGTTAGATATTGACTTTTTTTAAAACTTTATAAATATATATTTTAAGAACAGTTTGCTATTCTTAAATTAATTTACCAAAATAAAAAAAATACTACTAAAAATGCTATATAAAACTATAAAATAATAACAGCATTTCAAATGTTACTATATTACAGCATTTAAACGAATAAATAACGCTACGCAAGTACTCAAAATAAAATAGCTTGTATGGTTCCAAATGTTTATTCTTATATATTGAGATAAGGCACATGTTGTACGAATATTACCGTTTCGAATTTCTTAGAATGTCAAAACTGATTTTGAAAAGAGCCTATTTGGTGACATGAAAACATTGATTCTAGATGAAAACAAAAAACAGCCATGGGAAAACTTGTAAGAGGCCTAATGGTTCGTCATGTATACCCACGCATTTTGCTTTATGTTGCATTCCTTTTGAATTGTATGTTCTGAAGTTTCGAATATTTTTAGAAATAAATGCTTTATTTGTTTTAGAATTGTTTATACTTGAAATGGGACCTTTTTTTATTTCTTTGGCTTAAACCAAAGGTATTAACTAACGTTTCAGATTTTTTTTTAAGTTAACACTCTTTTTTTAAGTAACTAATATTTAATTATATATTTCCTGAAAAAATAACCATCTTTCATAATACTTTCAAAATCATATTATTTTATCTAAATAAAGATACTAGCAATTTATAAAAATTGGAAATACTTCAAATATAATTACATTTTTTAAAGTTAATTGCCTATTAAAGCATTTTTAAATAATTATTTTATATATTATGCTTCAAAATATGTAGATTAACTAAACTTTAGTAGAACAAAAATTATGATTTGTGTGTGTGTGTATGTGTGTGCGTGTGTGTTTCCTCCGCTTAGTTCATTTCTCTGCTGCAAACTTAAGGTGTGTTTGTGTGTACATTAATAGTATAAAACTATGTTAAAATTAAAACTTTTATTCACGACTAGTAAAAATGTACCTTTCTTTAGTTTAAGTCAGTGCGATATTAAAGCTGGAGCATTTCGATTAACTGTAAAAAAAATCCAATTTAGTTGCAGAAAGAATAGATAAAAGCTACTCCCATTGTCGATAAATCTTGCATTGAAATTGGCCTTCTTACAATATATTTAACCCATACAAAACACATATCATCTGCAACTTTAATTCAGAAAACTCTGGAGCAAGGTCAACAAAAGAGCTAACGCGTTTTCTGATGTCGAAGTTCCTAAGGATCTGTCATGTCCTCTTTCTCTTGAGATTCCGGCACTTGAAGCGGCCTTTGTTGGCATTCCACTCTAATCTGCCATTTCTAGAGAACTTTGGGTGTAACTTCTTGTGCTCTATGTCTCTATCGACGAAGAAAGGAAAAGTTTCACGGAGTAAAGACGAAACCTTTTATGATGGATAAGTTGCAAGAATTTCAAATACAGTTGAAATACAACAATCCTTTCAAAATCAAATACAATGGTTTGATTTGAGCTAGTTAAAGTTTAATTTTTTTAGTCGGTAAGCGACTTTTAAGTTATAGATTCTTCACTTTAGGTAAAAAAAACCACTATTATATTATCGTGGTTCATGCGTCAGGTTTTCATTGGTATTCAATTTCTTACCAATTTTCAAAAAATATAGAGATTTGTGAAATGGGTTTTGAAAGATCGCAGACCAGAAAAATGTGAGCACTGTAACGGGTGCGGGTTTGATTCCCACAATGGCCCTGGATGTATTTTTCTTTCTCTGTGTCAGTAAAAATTCTTTCTGTGGCTTAATTGACGAAGGCTTATATAAGCGGGTCTCTGATCAAGCACAAAGCAGGAATATATATGTAGGGTAAGGTGGGTTCCCTTGGACCTATTTAAACTTTTTAATTTTCAGTTTCTTAATTACTTGCAAAAAGTGAATAAAAATATTTTTACTAAATATTTTATGCTGTTGTATACAACATATATTTATTTTAACATGTTATTTAAATGATTTCAACTAATAAAAAATAAATACAGAACAATGTAATTAGAACCAAGGTACACCACCGGCGGTGTACCTTGGTCCAAGCGGTAGTGTATCTTGGGCCAATTATTAACATGTAGAGAGACTCGATTTACAGTCCGAAAACCAATATTTATTAGCCACATAAAATTCAAAAATACATTTTACAACCTATTCTCTTATTTCTAGCCAAGATTGTAGTAATTGGTTATGTTTGGTCAATTGGCTTAGTAAGGGGTTTTATTGCCTTAGGTTTTTTTTAATGCACTTTTGGATTTTTCGGCTGCAATGCGATCTTTCTCAGGTGTATCCGTTAAAATGCAGCATAAAAAATTAAACTGTATTTTCATGCCATAGAAAAACATTCGGCTATCTTTCAGTCATAAATTTGAAAAAACAACTCAAATATATTTCCCCTATGTTTATAAAACTAGGCCTGAACTTAAAAAGGATGTTCTGCTTAGATTTTAACTATAAAAACATCTTTTTAGATGCGCAAGCAATAATTATTTTCCATATTATATCAATATAGTTAAAATTTTATATTCCTACCATAAATCTAAATAATTAACTACAGTAAAATTATATATCACACCATATAAAAATTTCCCACGAATTTGCATTCTACATAATTTTACATTGCATATTAATAGCTCAAAATACTTAATTTTTTAAAGAAATATATTTACTTGAATTTTAAAAAGGGTTTTCAACAATCTGAAGCACATAAGACCTATAGTAGTGTACCTTGGACCAGTCCAAGGTACACCACTTGTATTAGGTTCGAGGTACACCACTTGGATATTAAAAACAAAATAGTTAATCACCATGTTAAGGTTAGACTTAACTTAATTTCAAGCGCACAGTTTTATAGCTAAAACTTTGCTTTATATTGCATAACCATCGTTTCTGAATAAACACTACATGTTTGAGTATAAAAATACGCTGAAGAATCTGACAAATATTTACTTTTGAACTGTTAATTTAGTTTTTCGAAACCTCTTTAATAATTTGACCTTTTAACCCTTTCAGTCCCAGTGATGCCATTTGGCATCATCACTTTCAATATTTTTTTCAAAATTTTTATGTCCCGTTATAACATCCAAATACACATCATTCGATTCTTCACACTTCGTTCTATCAGACAAAATTTTACATTAATCTCAATAGAAGTCAGAACTACTAATTTTTTTATTTAGAAAATAGTCAACAAGCGTTTCTCCTGATTTTTTATAAGTTCACTTCAGTTCCACATATTTAAAACACAATTTAACCTATTTCGGTTAAAATAATTACTAAATTTTTTTTAATAATATGGTCAGATACCTTAAAATATATAACTCGAAGTGTTTTTAGGTAATATATATTTTTTTATTTTGTTGTTTTCCACAGTTAAAAAAATTTGGCATTGTTTCAAAAAATATATAAAAAAATTTTAATGATTTTTTTTCTTGGTGGAATTCGTATATTTGACCTAAAATAAGCTTATTTTGTGAATATCAGATGTTTCTGTAGTGTAGTAAATTTTTGGGACTGAAAGGGTTAAACAAACAGATAGAACTTCACTGAGACCCCTAGTAGCAAATACTTTAACTGCATGTGGTGTTGTTTCAATATCTATGCAAATCGGGCTAGAATCAGCATAGGTACAAGGTACACATACGTTCAAGGTACACCACTTACCCCTACTTACCCCTACCCTTTTTGAAAATTCAATAATTATTTTTTATTGTTTGCATAATTGACGAAGGCTTCTATAAGCGGGTCTCTGATCAAGCAAGAAAACCGAAATATTTATGTACCTATCTCCCCCACCACACCAATATAATAATATACTTTTTACCAAACGCAGGTATTCTTATTTCCAGTTATTATTATTAACCATTGCACACATTTCCTAAGACAATTTTAATTAATTAAACATTTGACTATTCCTAAAATCTACTGCAGACTCTTGTTCGACTTTAAAATAAACAACCAAACTAGATTTTTAAGCTTATAATTAATTAAACCTTATTATTTGTGAATGAAGATTATATTATTAAAATATTTCATTAAGAACAAAATTAAGAATTATACGACTCTACCAAGTTTTAATTCTAACCAATTCATTTCATTGTGATTCATAACTGGTTGAAATTTTATACTTAATTAATTTTAAACATTTGTAACAGAGCAGAGTCCACTGGTTTTTCAATATTTATGCATTCAAGGCCTCTTTGGCTCGATAAGTATATTGTTATTTATAAATTTACATCACTAATTTGTGAAAATCAATTTTACCATTTTTTGATACGAAACTATGTTTATTTTTCATTCATAAATAAACATTATCTCGTATTTTCGGTAAGCAGCATATTTGACTTAAATATGCAATGTAAAATTAAAATTAATATTCGATCCTGAAACATATTCAATTCTATTTGCTTAATTATTAATGTCAATATGCAGCTTAATCTCATAGCATGTAATGATATTATATTTCAAACATATTATTTTTAAACCAAAAATTAGCATAGGTTTTCAAAAAGGATTTGAAGTTAAAATAAAATTTACATATGATGTTAAATCGATAGAATTACATATTTAAGCAATAAAATTCATTTTCATAATGTATATTCGCTATTAAAGTCGAATTAGCAACTTTTGATTAAAAAGAAAGAGCAATGAAAACTTATTTTCAAACTATCCACTTGCGTAAGAAGCTGAAATACACAAAGGGAGTAGGATGGTTCTATCTCGCCCGTGTTAATTTACCTAACTTTAGGAATAACTGTATGAGATATTATTATAAACTTTTTAATTCTTTGTTTCTTATCTATAGCTCTTTGATTTAAACTGAGGATATTTCCAAAATATTAAAAATTACTTTTTACAGTGATTTTTTTTAAATATGTATTGAAAAAGCACACAAAAAATGGTTTAAAGTTATATAATTTTATTTATCCGAGATGTATAAGTTCCTGAGAAAAATGTTCCTAACTGTTGAAAACCTTATATTTCAGGAAACGGTGAAGAAAAGTAAGGTTTAGGTAAGAACTGATGTTAGGAGTTTCTCAAAAATGCTTATAAAAAGAAAATAACTGATCATAAAACCATAATCTTGGTCTTAAATTAAAGTTGAAGATAAGTAGGATTTTAAAAAAAAGAGAAAATTAAATTTTTTGACAGAAACACCCATTCGAAACTTCCTTAAAAATAATACCTAGAACGATATAAAGCAGGCTAATTGAAACTATACACCTTGTTAAACACATCCGCTGAAAAGTATTACATTCGGTTATCGGGTTATTTGATTAAGTGTTCAGAATAAAATGTTTCTGATAAATTGCTCCTAATAGCATTTAGCACCATTACTAGTAAATATTAAAGACTGAATTATAAAATAAACATAGTATTTTTGATCAAAATATAAAATAGTAAACTTGGCAATCGGCAACAGTATGTACTTGGAGGTCAACTTGATCGTACTAAGGAAATTCACACAAAATGAAAAATTGTAATTATAAAATCATTATAATATCATTGATAAGTTTACTACCCTTCTCTATAACAACAAGATTAACTTTGTTAACCGACCAGAGACGATAACAATGTATATTCTTGCGTTAATGGTCTTAAACGATACTATAAATTATAGCCAACGACTGCAAACTATTAAAACAAAGTGCCACTTAACCTAGATTGACACAATATTTCCTAATAGAAAGGGAACAACCGCTAACTGAAACTTTTTAATTACATAATTATATATATATAATTGATAAATCTACTCTCCTTCTCTATAAAAACAAGGTCAACTTTGTCAATCGACCCAGAGACGATAACAATGTATATTCTTGTGTTAATGGTCCTAAACGATGCTATAAATATCAGCCAACGATTGCAAACTATCAAAACAAAGTGCCACTTAACCTAGATTGACACACTATTTCCTGATTTAAGAAAGGGAACAACCCCGTCAATCATAGCAATAAAAAACACCAATGTACGCCAATGTCCACAAAATGATCCAATAAACATCACATGATTTCGAGATAATGATATGATACCGCTTTTTCAGGTTACTGATATCGATTTTGTTTTCTATAGATTTTTTTCCTACAACTATTTTCTCAATGGAGTCTCAAAGGTCTTTCGATACTCAATCAAACTGAGCAACTGAGTAATCACCTTCAATATGCCATTGGGGCTCGAAAAAAGTATAACATAGAAATAAATGAACCGCTGGAAGTGAAAAGGGATCAACCCCACAAAAAGACTTCCGTACGCGCTTGATCTTTCACTAAGGTGTTAAAAGAAAGAGCCATAGCGGGAAAATCTCCAAAAGGACATAACCCGCCTTTCTGCATTTAGCTATACATATGATCCTATGTTGCGGTAATATAGGGCTCGTGGATTTGAGATCGATATGGCTGGGGTTTTATGTGTCTCATAGGAATGATTGCATTTTTATTGTTTCTCAGATTCACATAAGGATAGGAGTTCCAATAAAATAGGATATACTTAAAAATGTTTTAAATTTATATAGGTTTCCTTTAAAATAGTATTGTCGTCATCGTATTATTGAAACTATAATGATTTCAAAACTGTTTTGATAAGCAAGATAATGTAGAAATAAAAAGAATTAGTTTCTAAAAACCCTTAATATTTCCATGATTTGGTTGATGATATTAGTTGGTTTGGAGTCTATTTCCTCTTGTGAATTAACTTGGTTTATATGTCAGGGTATATTTTGGTTTGACAGCAAAATATGAACCTAAGTATTATCGATACATCAAATATATGAACTAAACTTTCAATATAATAATAATAGTTTTCTGATTAGCATGAGTAAACAGGCTATATTTTAGTTTAGCAACAAATATAAATCTAGTCTTTAACAATATAACTAATATATAAAACTAAACCTTCAATATAACAAAAATAGCCTTGGGAATAGCGAAAGTGGACTCTTATGCAGTAGACTTTCATAACGCCAAAAAAGATACTTTCTTTCTACCAAAAATGATTGAATATCCTTCTCGCAAAATCAAGCATTACCAACAACATTAGTTCTCCACATTACTAAATGCAACAAATCCATTTAGCCATTCTCGACTCTTATTCAACAAAAACAGCTTTTGGATAAGAGTTTGGTTTGGTTTGAATTATCGTCGCACTGGAGCTACACGAGGGCTATTGGCGACGGGCGTCGTATTTTAGAACCACAGTCAGATGACGAGCCAACACCTGAATAGGCACCCAACGTAACCGTTAAGGGCGACATCGTACGCAACGTTAGGACTTTGAAGGATAGTTAACGTGCACTCCCTTACACGGGGTATTATTCGTCGGACATTTTTGGCTGCACGGGCCGTTTATAGGTCGGCAGCTATTTTGGCGATGCCCGGACCCGAACCTGGGACCTTCCGCATGCTAAGCGAGTGCTTAACCGACTGGGCTCCCCAGCCCCTTGGATAAGAGAGCGTAGACTCTATATGCAACATAAAAAAAAATACTGTTTTTTCTTCCAAAATGCTAGAATATCCTTCTAGCAAATTCATATATATTTTTCTGTAATATATATATAGTATTCATTTCTAAAGAAACATTTATTATTACTATAATATTGTTGATGTTATTTGTGAGTCTTTTTCCTCAAAATTAACTTCAGTTTTTACTTTTGAAGATATCTTAGTTTGGAGAACAAAATACAAACCAAAAATATCTTTTGGATTATATGTGACACCAAAAAAAAATCATGTTTCTTTCCACCAAAAACGCAAGAGAATCCCACTCGCAAATTCAAGCATCACTATCCGAATTCCCGCATCACTAAAAGCATTCCGGCATCGTCGGCAAATCCGCCATCGATTTACATTTTATATCGGATCAGGAACTGGTCTTAAGAGGAGGGGAAAGACAAACGGACACTTCAAACTGGATTTTCACCCCGTTAGATACAGACGGAAATGCGAAAAGCGACGTTTGTTGTGCCGTTGTTCTTTCATTGGAACAAGTTGAAGAGTTACGGCCCTTTTTTGGTGATGGGTGCTGTGTCTTTGAGAAGTTTTGTTGCTCAATTTCTTAAGAACATGAATATGCTTTACGTAAGGAATCTAACCTTTTTGGGTTTCTTTAACATGATGGCGAAGCATATTTTGTTTTATTCTATGTTATAGAGGAGCGACTAAAGTATAGATCAAAATGGGGGGCAATAGTTATTTCCACCTAAGGTGTTATAGTAAGTGATTATGCTTTTTAAGTTAATTCTTACAAATTTTCCGTGTATGGAAATCTCGTGGTTAGAATGGTTGGATAATATATTTAATTAAAAAAAAATCAAAAGAATTGGTTTTAGATGACTTGTCACTTAGGATGCATAAACATATAATAAATGCTTTTGTAAAGTTAGCCAGCGGTTCCTTACAAAGTACCATTGGCGCAATTAGTACAAATTTAATGCAATGAGTTCTATAGTAGGGTAGAGACTGAGCCTGGCAACAGCACCATGGACCAACACGGAGACAATATAGGGTGGCATGTCGATGGCCGAGTGGTTTGGATCTCAGACAACAAAGTAACGGAGAAGGGATCGATTCCCACCTTTGCCCTGGGTGTACTTTCATTCTCAGTATCAAAATTATAAATTAACTAGCACTTTTGCCACTCTATTCGTGATCCGCAGAGAGCCATAGCTGCCGATAGCTGCTTAGTACGAGTCGTTCCTCTACCCTTCTATAGAACTCTTTAATTTAATGCCCTCTAGACAGATTAAGAACCATCATGCGTTCAACCCAAAGATGACAAATGTCGCCGAAAATGTCAACCAAAAAAATGACAAAGTTTTCACGAATGAGCCTGCGTTAGTAGAACCAATACCTTGTGACTATTCCTCCCACAGTTCGATTCCGACCGTAACAGCACCAACTCGACGCTAATTCCAACAAAACAAACCAGAACTCGCCTCGTATTTCATCATAAATAAATGACAAAGTTTCACAAATAATAAATCTACCAAAAAATGACAAAGTTTCCAAGATTGAGCCTGCGTTAGTAGAACCAATACCTTGTGACTATTCCTAACACAGTTCGATTCCGACCGTAACAGCACCAACTCGACGCTAATTCCAACGAAACAAACCAGAACTCGCCTCGTATTTCATCATAAATAAATGACAAAGTTTCACAAATAATAAATCTACCAAAAATGACAAAGTTTCCAAGATTGAGCCTGCGTTAGTAGAACCAATACCTTGTGACTATTCCTAACACAGTTCGATTCCGACCGTAACAGCACCAACTCAACGCTAATTCCAACAAAACAAACCAGAACTCGCCTCGTATTTCATCATAAATAAATGACAAAGTTTCACAAATAATAAATCTACCAAAAAATGACCAAGTTTTCACGAATGATCCTGGGTTAGTAGAACCAATACCTTGGGACTATTCCTCCCACAGTTCGATTCCGACCGAAACAGCACCACGCGACGCTAATTCCAACAAAACAAGCCCAAACTCGCATCGTATTTCAACGTAAATAAATAAATATTACACATGCGTACAATAACGGCGGCAATCACCGTAAGTGGAAAGCGGGGTAAAGGCATTACTGCTGATGGGAATATTGTTGATTTTTATCTTTTCTTCGTCTTAATAAAGAAGATGCATTGATCTCCAAGAACTACGTGAATTCCGGAAGATGCCATGCGGGCAATAGCTTGTGTTGTTTGACACACTTTTAACTTTATATCTTACGGTTTTCAGGGATTTTATTGAACATCCATTGTAGATTAATAGATAAAATTATATGTAGATTAATATTAATATCTACTATTCTATTTTAAGGATAATAATTTTGACACATAAGTTGATTTCTGCAGATAACCCTTTCCGAACGAGCTATTACGATCGTGCGGGTATAAAAGAGAATGTTCAAGCTCTTCAAAATATTGATACCGCAGCTACTCTGACTTGTACCATTCGTTATTTGTATAAATTTTTTTTTGTTTTTAAGGAGTTGCTGGCTTTGATGCTGTTAAACCCATTTGTCTCGATAAAACTCCAAATTTAGTCTCACAATTTTAAATCAGTGCCATCTGACCGCCAGTCTTAAAGGGTTAAGGTAGGCGAAAACCCAAAACTCCTCAAAATTTAAAAATTTGTACTATTACTTTAATCTTTTCCAAATTTGGCATAGTGATTTCAAATATTATGAACAATGCTATTTAGGCATTTTTTTTATTCAAATAGAATTTATTTATTTTAAACGGGTTTTTTTACTAAAAAAAGAGGCTTACGCTAACAAGTTTACCACGTTGAATTTTCCTCCTATAAACATGAATTATGTGTTACATTCTTTGTTTTGATCTGATTCATGCAATGACCCTCCAGAGTTACATACAAATCACAAGAATATAAGTTATTAAAAAAAATGTATGAATTAACTAAAAAAAAGGTTTTTTTTTCTGATTAACTTACACTTGGACATTTAAAAAAAAAGCTACTATATTTACCCCAGATGTCAGAGGCTTAAATCTCAGATATATATAGCAATAGCATCTGTAAAAAATGTCAGGTAAATTGATGTAAATCTTTTTATGACAGAAGTTTTAGCGTAAACCCCTTTTTTAGTTGAAAAACACCGTTTAAAATCAATCAATCATATTTAAATAAAAAAAATGCCAAAAAAGCATTGTTCATTATGTTTGAAATAACTATGCCAAATTTGGAAAAGATTAAAGTAATAGTAAAAATTTTAGAATTTTGGGTATTCTCCTACCTTAATATTACTATTAGAAAAAGGTAAAACCAGTTCATTTTTTTAAATGGGGAGCAATACTAATCGTAATGCTTTTCATGAATTATTACAAGGTTATCTTACCCAATAAGTCCTGAGAAGCTCTCTATGGCGTTACACTATCCGCACAGCTCGGTTTGACGGCTGTTTCTAAAACGTGTAACTAAACCTGTTCGAAACCCCAAAAAAATTGTCAGCCGTGCGCGAATAGATTTCAAAGTTTTTCTTCGGAAAAGACGTACAATCCAATCCGTACTGATAGCATGACTTCATGAAGATATTCTGTGGCCTTTAATTCAAGAAGCCCATGACAAATCTCACATTACATTAAGTACAATAGCTAAGCCGTTGAAATGAACAAATAAAATTCTTCAAGCACCAGAGGAAATACTGTATTAGCTCGTTTATATACAAAAGGAAAATATGCATTTTCGAAATTAATTATTTTAAATGGTCTTCAAATTTCTTTTCCTTTAAACTAAACATTGCTCTTTTTCTATTGAAATATAATAGTCTCATCATCGTAAAACTGACCTGTGTAAAGTTCGTTAAACTGGTTAAAGTTAAGCTTAATTAGTTTTATAGAGTAACGTTACATAAGAGAATATAATATGTTATGGTGTAATCCCCCAATTTGCTTAACGTTACTACATAACTTCAGTATAGGGTAACTGCACTATACGATTTATATGTAGTAACTATACACCAAACATTTAAAGTGCAACAAAAACAACCAGTTAAGGCCTTTTTAAACTAACCCAACGTAATAACTTTGAGGAAAGTATCTCATCACGTGAAATCATCGAAAGTTAATCAATAAAATCCCTTTGTATTTCCCCCTCTGTTTGGAACAAATATCTGCTTCCTTTAAAGTACAAAATGATTGCTTTAAACCAAAATTGGTGATTCTGTATAGATGAGGGATAATTTTTGAAAAAGCTTTTTTTTTCGTCTCTTTTACAAACAAAAAACATTTTATCTGCACAGATTTTAAAATCGATCAAGTGTCCAATTACCGTTTTAAGGATTATTTCTAGCTTATTTTTAAAATATCTTGCGTCTTTTGTTTTAAAATGAGCTCGTATGTCATTATACTTTATAAATTTATGTGTAGCTTATCTTTAAAACTAAAGGATCAGTACAATATATTTATTTCTGTAATGGCTACAACCATTTTCCTGAACATTCTTTTAAATATGAGATAAGCTTACAAATATAGGCTATAAATATATGCATACACTCTTAAAACAAACGAGTGAATTTAACTCAGTCTGTGTTAATTTTCACTCTTTTCAGTGTCGAAAATGCACTTATCCTATTGGAGTGGATTTCACTTTTTTATTTAGTTAAAACTCCGACAGGATCACTCCAAACGAGTGAATTTAACTCAGTCTGAGTTAATTTTCACGCCTTTCCAGTTTCAAAAATGCATTTATCCCATATGAGTGGATTTCACTCTTTTGTTTTAAGAGTGTACATGTAGTGTTTTTAATAAACAGTTAATGGTATGAAATGCTTCCAATGATTCAATGCCTCCAACTAAAAGACGGTAATAAAAGTTTTTTATTACCTGACAAGTTAAAATTACCAATAAAAATTATGCTAGGAGCATTAGAAAATTATGTAGTAATAATGAATGAAATAATTGGGGATTTAAAAGATGGGATATAGGTATACCAAGAACCCCTGGTGAATAAATAGTCATTTGGCAAACTGCAAAAGGTATGATTCCCAGATAAATTGAAAAGGAAATACTCTTTGACCTGACAAATACACTGTAAAACTTTCGCGTAGGAAGGAGGCTAGAAATATGCAGAGGGAATCGATTACATTACAATACCCGAGCTGCATTTAGTAAAGTTACACCGAATGCATGGTGTAACCTTACACAAATTTGGAACAAAAATAGCAAAATTGGTTGAAATGATTGTTTTTTTTTAAATAAATTTATTTTATAACTTTAGACCGCAGAATCATAGTTAACTTCTTTTGTTTAACATTACTCCACAAATTTGGTGTAATGTTACTTGATAAGACTGAAGGGAGCTAAACTTCTACAAATTTTATGGGGTAACGCTACGTTGCATAGTTTTACAGAGTTTATTGTTTTATAACAACGCATTTGAAGTTCCATTACTCCAATGATTTTGCCCAAATAACATACGGGTGCTTCAAAAGTAATCTTTATGTTACCTGATAAGTCATGACACGGTGTTGAGTGACAGGATGTTCGCGTCCTTCCGTTTGGAGCCTACTTATCTCCCACAGGCAGCTAAAACTCCTTCCAACTAAACTTCCTGTAAGCGTGTCGAAGCGGCACAGGGGTGGTTAGAGAAATTGAAGATGTGAGGGAAATTATTATGCAACTAGGGGGCAAAGCCAACTGCTCGCTACCGCTCGCCAATCCCCGAGAATTGCTACGCAATTCCTCTTTGTTTGCTCTCCAAACAAACATGCAAGACTAAGATATTTTAGTTAAAAGGTAGGGGCCAGTGGGGAGAGTGCGCAAAACGTAAAAGAAAAGATGCATCGACTTGGGATGTTTTTTAAAATGCGTGGACTCAAGACCGATGTCAACAGTTGAAAAATAAGCTAGTGTCCGTGGGACTGCTCCAGGGCATCATGTAGCTGTAGCGCTAAGCAACGATCTCTACCAAAGCCAAGGTACGCAACCTGAAGCAGCCCTTGCACAAAACAAGCACACCGCCACACTTACTTTCATCGTTTCTGGCGTTTCTGATTGGTTGCCGACGCGTAAGTCACGTGGCTTTCAAGCGTCCGACAATTACAATTTTATATTATATAGAGAAATATAATTTGACGTATGCATGTCGTTTTAACATGAAAATATGACCTTATGTCACTGAACAGTTATCCTGTAATCTCGTAGTCCTGTTGTTAACTGCATTCTAAAACTTTGGTGTGCGTTATTCCATCTTTCTAGTGTAAAGTGCAAAGTTAAACAAATAAGGAGTTTCATCTGTAATAAATTAGTTGCAGAAGTTTAATTGAGTAACGTTACATTAATTTTTATGGTACAATTTTACTCCTCAAAATACTAGTAAACAATTTTCTTGTGTAATGTTCTGTCGCAAATTTAGTTTGCCATTACTCCATAAAACTGGAAGGATCTTGGTTTTCACCAGTTTTTCCAAGTAACGTTATTCAGCACAGTTTTATAGAGTGAGTTAACTAAAAGCTTCTTACGCCCATTTCATTTTAATTACAAAAAAAATTCTTCTATTGCAATCTATTCTTCGAATAAAAAATTATTCTGTTTTATTGTTATTAATTTACTTATAATGTAAGAGGTTCAATGAGGGTTGGACAATATAAGTGTGAGCTGATTAACCCATTAATGCCCTTTCAGGTGGCGCTTATTTAAGGTTATGAGACTAAAATGTTAAGAGTTTTACCGGAAAAGTTCCCTTAAACAGCATCAATGCCCTTGGGTCAGTTGAAATGTACACTATTGAATACAACGGAGCAATTTTTTAATTGAAAAGTTGATTCATTAAAAATTGCGAATTTTTTTAAAAGTGTCCCTAAAAAGGGACGCCAGGCATTAATGGGTTAATGTCTTTAGTTTGTATTTACTTGCACTTTTTATAATTCGAAAAATTTTGGTGACATATTTACCCTAATAGATAGGATGAAATAGATTAACATCATAATAATCTAGTTTGCAAGAGGAATGTGGCTATTCGCAACTTCAATATTGATGCGAATTGTGATTCAGCGAATGGTTGTCCACGTTTGGACTGACGATTTTGAAGAGCTTAGTCAGTGTAATCCATCTGTGAATGTCATTCATGATTCATGGTACCACATCGAATGATGGTTGAAATATTAGTTTGAAAGCCAATGCATTTTGAATAGGACACATTACAATTGTTTGGGGTCAAAATTAATGTTAATAATATTGCTAGGGAAACATAAAATTAGTATTCATGTGTAACTAATATTATATTGTGGAATATTTAAAATAACTCATATACAATATTTTCCATATTCCTTGTTTTTTCTGTAACCAGCGGGTGACCGAGCTCTGCTCGGAGAAAACAGGTATCGAAGCTAACTCGAAGATTTAAATTTTCAATTGTGATTTATCAAAACAATACATATCATAAGAAAATTTGTGAAACCATTGGTGAAAAGATAACCGGTTAAAGTTAATGTGACCAGATTTTCAAAATCAAAAAGTAGAACACTCCATCACCCCCCCCCCTCCCCCGGTGTATTTTTTAAGTATTTTTTTAAGCACATAATAGTCCCGTCACACAATGACACCCTTGGTATGAGAAAGATAAGGAAGGCGCGTTCAACAGCAGCAGTGGTTCCAGGCAAACAGAAACCATACTCCACCAATTTGTTGGTGACTTTAACTTCATTTAACAATTTCTAAAGACGTCATAGCGTTTTACAATGATTATTCATTAAAAAAGGTCTATTTTATTTATAATTTCCTCGTTTTTCGGGAGTATAAGATTTACCACTTTTCGACATTTTCGTTGCTTTTCAACGAAACGCCAATTATCAATTACATTTCATTTTCTATGACTTTTAAAACTTTACCTTTGTATACTTGAAAAGCAACGAAAATGTCGAAATGTGGTAAACATTCCATTTCATACTTCATTCAACTCGATAAGTATAGCAAATATACGTTAAATTTTCAAGATCGCCAAAAATCGCCAATGAACAGAATAGAACTAAAATCGTCTGCTGATTGGAACTAAAAAAATATTCATGTTACCATTTCTGTAAAACTCCATAAAGTTTAAAGCAAGGTTGAATTTATTTAAATTTGAAAAATTAAAATCTTAACTAAACATTTATAGCTTAAGCAGAGGCTTATAGCTTTAGCAGATGGCATCACGAAAGTAGCCATTATGGCGAACTAATGAAGTTTGAAAATATCCTATCTGTAACTCCGAACTGCTTGACCGTAGCGCTTCAAAACCTGTGCCAATCGGTTCGTCGTGGCCAAAAACCCCAGACCCCTAAGTTTACCGGAGTTTATTAATTCTGGGGCGATTTTCGACTTGGGTCCAATTCCTCGTATTATAGTATAAGATTGTAATCCCTCAACGGGGAGTTTTCTCTGAAAAAGTTTATGAATAGCATCTTTTTTTTTTGGGGGGGAAGGGGGAGGGATGAAAATTTCTGTTCATTTGACAAATCTCGTGAGTATCATTATCTGTCACTTAAGAACAAAATATATATTCATCATTATCAATAAATAAAAAAATTTGCCTAAACTGCGATACAAGAGAAATCCTAATCGCATAAAAAACCCAACCGCAAAATATCTACACTGTTAGTGTTTGGCTTCATAGTGTATCTATCTGAACTCTACGTCTTTCTCAACTACAAAACTTAGATATATAGAAAAGATTTCAAACTAAGAGAATGATACGAAAAGTTATTCCGCAACTTTTAAAGATTCTACATATTTCTGGTTCGAAAGTTTCGATTCTTTTGGATTCATTTATAGAATAAACATGAGAACCATTGTGTTTGGTTTCCAAGGAAACTCCAAGCAAGAATTTTACTTTTTGACTGTAAGCATAAATTTGTAAAATATATACCTGGTCTTGCGAAATAAATTAAAACTAAGTTTAAGCATGGAAAATCACACGTTTAATTCTTAAAATAGTTATTAAAACAATATTTTATATTTTATGTAATACTAAAGGATTTTTAATGCCTCATGAGATTTACTAACTACATTCTTTTTAACTTCAAAGTTTACAAGTGAAAAGAAACGGAAATATGGAAGAGTATTTATGTATATAAGGGACGTTTATGTAACATTTTGCAAGCTAGGAGATGTTTCATATCTGTTTTTATTCTAGTTTTTTGTAAGCATTGTACAGAATGAATGGCTGCGGATGCCCTGTGTGGAATAAAAGTGAGACATTTTGTCAAGAAATGTTTGGGATTTGTTACAATATCACCTGACTGGAATTGAAATAATTATTATAGCTTTGCACATTATGTATTTTCACTCGGTCCTAATGGGAAGCCCTACAACTCTTTGAAGAGCCGAAATCTCATCCTATATCTAAATAGTTTTAATAACAATTGATGCTGACTTCAGCAAAGGAGGGGGGGGGGTAGTAATATTCTGATAGATTGCAGACCAGTAGGAAACGAAATCGTTTGGCATAAAATAAAAGTTAATTCATAATATTAAGTCAAAATTAATAATAATAAATCCACGGCCAGGTAAATAAAGCTATGAAAGGATTCACGAAGGCAACAACGTAGATTATTGGCGCAAATAGTTGATTTGTTGAAGATGACAAAATGACAAATGACAGTGAAGAAGGGATGACTAGAAGGGAGAGTGTAGGCTTTATCGCCCATTACCCAGCTCGCCAGAAGAGACAGTCACAAGAAACACACAAAGAAGGACGACACAAACACATAGACAAATAACAACATTTATTGACAAGCACAAACATCCATGCCTTTACCGGGATTCGAGCCCGTGCCCACCCGCTCCAAAAGCTAGTACACTAACCATTGCGCCAGTGAGCCGGCTTGTTAAAAATAAACTATTATAATAAACTATTTGGGGAAATAATTTAGGTTATTTCCTTCGTGAATCACCCCATGTTTCATACACGAAGTTGAAGATATTTTTTGAGTGCATGAATCTAGTTTCATATTTATTAAAAAAAAACATCTCAAAGCAGAGAAAATTATACAAAAAAAATTAAAACTAATCACTGAATCAACAAGAGACAGTCGGATACAACATCCTAAATAATACATCGAGCTGTGGTCCAATGTAAAAGAACTTCGCATTGTTATGATAATGTATAAAGAATATGTATTGTTACAATGTGTTGATGTTGTTGTGTTACAATAATACATTGTTGTGTTACAATGTTATATTGTTGTGTTAAAATGTAATAAGGTTGTGTTGAAATGTAATATTGTTGTGTTACAATAATACATTGTTGTGTTACAATGTTATATTGTTGTGTTAAAATGTTATAAGGTTGTGTTGAAATGTAATATTGTTGTGTTAAAATGAAATTTGTTGTGTTACAATGTTATATTGCTATTCTATTGTTGTGTTGCAATGCACTGTTATTATATTAATGTTACAATATTTAATGTATTGAATTGCAGTATTCCGATGAGCTGCTGACTAATGGGAGTCTAATTCCCTAGTGGTCAGCATACATAAGAATGTATTGCATTCATTGAGGTTTATCCTTCGCCATAAAATAAAATTTACTAAATATACAAGTCACCACTGGAATATAAAATTAGCTTACACTGGAATATAAAACAAGTTTTATGTTTATTTAAAGGAATTTAAACTAGATGACATTTTAAGGAAAAATTGGATTATATAAGAGGATTTATTTAAAGGAAAAATTGCAAATAACAACAATATTAAACAACTTAAAACTAATCAGCTAGTCAACAAAAGACAGTCGAATACCACATCCTCAATAATGCATCGGATTGTGGTCCAACCGAATAGTTGTCCTCTAGTGGCGTGTCGATATCGAGGGCTTAGCCAATGCAATCCACCTACGAATGTCATCAATGATTTATGACTCCCAATGGAATGAATGCGATATCAAGTGGAAGGGGGGATAAGAGATTAGTTTGGTGGGTACTGCATTATGAGTAGTTGGACAATTGTTAAGAGTCAAGGTTAATCTAGATTATAATCGTATTGGATGGAATTGATTTGGTATCGTGAATTAACTATGTAATAGAAATTCATATTGCTGAGAGTATGTATGGAGATTATGTATTGATGTTTCATGAATTAGTGTTGAATTAGGAATATATATTTTATGAAGATTTTCATTCAAAATCTTAAATTTATACTTTATAATTTTTCTTGTGACGACAGTATTATGATAATCGATGCAAATACGAAAAGCAGGAAACACTGAAATTTGAAAAAAAAAAAATTAGGAAGACCAGAGGAATTCGATTATTAAAAATCCACGTATTTTAAGGCGTAATGAAACAACCAAGCTAAATTATATAATTTCAACATCAGGTTTACTAGATGATAGCCGCGGTTTTAAATACGCTAGGAAGTCGAGAGTTCTTAAATCAATAGAAGAACCGAAATTCCATTAAAACATCGGTATATATAAATCCATTTTACAAAAAAGTGATTCAAATTTAAAATTTAATAAGTTTTTAAAATTTAATGTCATTTAAAAACACAACAAACAAGATATCTAATATCAAAGATAGAAAAATTTTAAAAGATATTTACATATCCAAGATAGCCAAAACCTGAATGCTCACACTCCTACTTCTCATTTTAAAATTTCACAAGCACACTTAGTTTGTTTCTAGGATTTTTGCATTTTTTTCAAATATTTTTATAAAAACATAAAGATAAGTTCACTTTATCACAATATTTATAAACCACTACACACGTTTTTAGTTAAACAATTTAAATCTTTGTTGCTAAATAATGGTTTTAAATTTAAACACTTTATAATAGCTTTTTTATTTTTTTAAATTATACCCCCCCCAATAAAAATTAAATAAAATTGTTCCACAATGAAATATAATGCATGTTTCTGTTATTATTTGATAGGATAGTTAATGGGTCTATTCAATACAAAAAAACAACAACTTATATTTATACATATGAATAAAAGATGGCATTCGATATATTACGATATTACTATAGATAAAAGGAATAGGTCCATACTATCAGTTCAATTACGTAAAGTATTAATTAACAATGAAACATTGAACAATTGTTAAGAGTTACGGTTAACCGGTTAATACAGGTTATATATGGGATTATATTAAATCGGTTCTAAGAGTTAAGTTGAATACGTAACACTAGAGCTGCCCGAAGACTATTGACGACAGGCGACTTTAAGAACCGGAGTCAAGTGACGATTTGGTTTCGAAAATTATCAAAAAAGCTTATCGTACATGTATCGAATGTTTGGAACATCTTTTTTAAAATATGAATTGCGTTTTCCAGTCAAGGGCGCTCTCGCGCCGCATTTGTAGTTCTATTCCAAAGATAGTATATTTAAACAAATCATGATTTTAGTTCAGCCTAAATGGCCAAGGTAAAACCTTATTCAAATAATCACCAATAATCATTGTAAATTTATTTGAAGAACGTAGTAGTTAAAGACGCCATGATTGAGTGAAATACTCTTTAAGTACAAGTTTTAAAAATGTACTATCTGATAACTGTACCATTTTACAAAACTTCAAGACCATTTTTAAAAGAAAAAAACAAGAGGGTCCTCATATGCTTGATTTCATGTGATTTATGCTAGATTTCATAATCAATAATATCACATATTAATTTTTTTATTTCCTAAATACTAAAATATCCAATGTTTCGTTTCATAGCTTGCGCAATAACGAAAAATTTAATAAGAGTTTGTGTCTTTAGGGTCTGTTTTCTTTCTTTTCCTGTAAGAGAGATTTTATGGACGCTCTGCAGCTCCTACAGCGATTTGAAATCACTATTATATAATCCACATAAAACAAAGCAAGAAGATTTCATATCCATTCTGCGTTTTTTTTTTTAGCCATTAGCCATAAATACAAAGATTGGAACAAGTAGTTTTGGAAATTGCCAATTAGTGCCGAAGTTGAGGTATTGGTTTACGACAAACCAAATCGAGGACTCGGCATTAAAGTATTGGTTTTTGAGATAACAAATCAATGCTAACGCCATAACGTATTGGATTTTCGTTTCCCAACCGCATTGAAGAAACATTAAAGCTGAGTTATTGAAATATGTATTATTTAAGCAGTTACTTTTCTGTTCAAAATTTATGGACATTTTGTTACAAACTTACATCGGTGGCTCTTTTGGTGACTGTATTTAGTTTATATTTTTATGCGGACATAGTAGGGTCTGATTTCCATTTTTTTTTAAAACTAACTCGATTAAACTATCACTGGGGGATTAAGTATACTTTTCCCCGTAGGAATAGTAAGTAATACCCACAACATAAAGAATTCGAAAATTTGTACAAATACTATTTGTACTATATTATACTATAATTGTATAAATATAATAATAGTATAAATAAAAATAGTATAAATATAGTACAAATACTATAATTATTCTATATTTGTAGCGAAATTTTATAACCAATATGAAAATAAAAATTAAAATTGTATTGCAGAAAAAATATATTAATTCATTTTTTAGATGCTTGAAGTCTTTATAAATGCCAAAACCATAAATACTATTAAACAAAATTTAAAAAAATATCATATAAATAACATATATAATATCAAACTAGTCCATATAAATAATATTTGTACTACCCAACTTCAGAATATTAGAATAATGAGAAAAACATGTTTCAAGTGCTTGAAATTTTGTATTTAATCAACGGAAAATAAAATATTGACAAATTATTTTTGTCGCGCCGCATTTGACATGATTTGTTGATTAATATAACCCGAAATTGTTATCATGGTTTTAAAAAAAAGGTTATAACGAATTGCACATAAAAATCAAAAAAATAGAATATATTAAATCATTTTCCACAAAATTAGAATAATGTTTGAACAAGTAACGTAAACTATTCAAACAAGTACCAGTGAGAATAATAAGAATTTAGTTATATCGCCCTTAGCTTTAATTACTTTTCTCAGACGATTCGGCATACTTAAAACTAAATTTTTGCACTGTTCTCTGCTGATATTATCCCAAACAATTTTCACGATGTTTATAAGTTTATTTTTGTCCATTGGGGCCAATATTTTTTAGTTAAGTTTTTAGTTTTAAGTTTTTTCTTCATTAAATCCCAAATATTCTCTATGGGGTTCAAATCCGGTGAGTTGGTCGGCCAAGGAAGCACTTAGATTTCATTGTTCTTAAGCCAAGACATTGCAGTTTTCGAAGTGTGGCATGATGCATAATCTTGCTGGAAAATTATGTAACCTTCAAATAGATCTTCAGACGCTGGAAACATATAATTATCAAGAACTGCCTTGTATGCTTCAAAATTGACAACACATTTCAGTATACATAGAGTTCCTAGTCCATGAGCACTTAAACAACCCCAAACCATTACTGAGGTACTGAACTTAACTGCACGTTTCAAGCCGTTTGCATAAAAATCTTCTTGAGAAAAGCTCCAAACAAGGTTACTACGGGGACCGACAAAAACGCAAAATATAGACTCATCACTAAAAAGTACTTTATTCCACTCCTGGGTGCCCCAAGACAACCTCTCTCTGCACCTCATCAAACATCTCCTTTTTTTGTTTGGCAGTAAGAAACGGCTTCTTCCTCGGAACACGAGATCGAAAGCCAAATTCATGTATTCTTCGCCTTGTCGTGCTCATTGAGGCATCCACGCCCGATTCTTGCCACTTCTTGTTTAGGAAATCCACGGGTCTAAACCGATATTTCAGCAATCCTTCTCAGACATCTGTCCTGTCTCATCGAAGTTATTTTTTTGGAACCGCAGTTTTCACAATTATCTTTAAATTTCATGATTTTATAATAAGCTTGAATAACTTTACTTACAGTTCCTTGAGAACAATTCACCTTTTTGGCTATCCTTTGCTGGGTAAGCCCCTCTTCACGTAATTTCAAAATTACATTCTTAGTAGAAAAGTTACGTCTTTCTTTCGACCCATTTTAAAGCTCAACTAACTAAATCCTGTTTCCTAAGTAAGAAAAGGACTATCACTACTTCATTCATCGTCATAATTTATGCTGAATTTCGACCCCAACGTGGACCAATCACGTTAATTTATAAGTATTCTAATTTTTTGAATTAGTTTTTTTATTATTCTAATATTGTGATTTTGTTAAAAAATTTCTTATAAATTATTAATTCATGTGTATGCCATTTTTGAACAATATGTTGTTGATTTGCATACTAAAAATATAAATGTTAATATTTTAGGGAGTATAAATTGCAGAATCTTATAGAAATCGGGTAGTTTACTTAGAAAATATTCAAATATTCTGAATATTCTAATAATCTGAAGGAGGGTAGTATATAAAAAAAATAATTAACGATTTTCGACAACGATATTTTTAACTACAAAAATTGTTCTCTTTGCTTTAACTTTTCTTTTTAATATAACTACATATGTTTACATGGCTAATTAAGCAGAGAAATTTGTGGAAAACTTTTCATCCAAAAGTACTTTACTTAGTTTAAGTGCTTTTAATAATTTATATTTTCAGTATTTTTCCACGAAACAAAAATGCGAAAGAATTTTTTTAAACTTTAAAACAAAACTCAATGCTTAAACAATGTGTAAATCGTAAGCTTCAACTGATCCCTGATTGAATTCTGCATTGTTAGTAACTACCAATGCAATTACATCGATTATCACTCTAGCGTAGTAAGTGTTTTTTTAGGGTATGTATTAAGCTATGCCCCCTTCGTAAAATATCCGAATATAATGTTTAAAAGCTAATTTAATATGAAATTTAATATGAAATAATGTTCAGACCAGATACTTGAAAAATGCATATCCAAGTCAATTGTATTACGGTTCTGTTAATCATTATTGGTTCAATACTAAACTAAATTAAACTCCTCTTTGCAACAGCCCAATACTGGGCCAAGGACAGCCGTGCTCATTTCAGCTTTCGTGACCTAGGGCTCTGGGGTGCTAGGTATATGTCCTGGTAAGGTGGTCAGCCACACGCGGAACCCCCAGTGTTAAGTTCCCAAGCATGCTTGGCACCAATTTTTTCGATCCACTTAAGGGATGAAAGGCTGGGTAGCCCTCGCTCAATCCGGGCTTCGATCCCCGGACCTGTGGCGTGGCAATGCGAAGCACTGCCACTAAGCCACTGGGCCTTTAATGGTTCAATGGTAAGCAAAATGCTGGAAAGGTAAAACAAAATAAAACTACAAAGCGCAACACCGTAATGTTGTTGACTTATATGTAGTGCATATAGTGTTGTGATTGCGACCCTTAATTAAATTTTAATATTCATGTAGTTTTGACCAATTGTTTGAATAATTAACCATCAAAATGTTTGACCCGAATTTATCTGTATTTTATGCACTAATTTTTGTAGCAATGATCATAAATTTTAAAATTTTCTAATTAATAAATTTTCACTGATAGTCTATTTTTTCACTTAGAAATGATTTCGACAAATATCCCATTAAAAATCTTTTAAAATTTGCCCAGACAGAACATCCGTTTACTTTTGACCATTTGTTCGGAACGTTATATAGAAAATTGCCGACAGTAAAATTTGTTTATCTTATTCTATACAAATATAAATGCAGTAAATATAGGACTATTCTGAATCGATAATAAACCTTTTCATTCCCAAATAATCATTAAAAATCCAATACTTTGAACAAAGTAAAAAAAATACATACTACATGCATATTCAAATGCAATAAGACTCACACTTCCATATGTAAAAGGAAACATGCATACCTTCAGCAAGGCTACTCAAACAAAAGTGAATCTATACGAAAGAAATACGTCTTCGTACTTTCCTATCAAAACACTCATCTCTAAAGAAATATCGAAGATCTTACCGATAAGTGCAATGATCCTCTGAAAAGTGATATCTTCTGTCGAGAGGAACTTGAGTGTTTTTATATGGTTTTACTTTTCCCTCCTATTCTAGGACTAGGTATTTCGTATTATATTATTTCAAAAGTTTAATAATAAGTGAACTTTTATTGTATATTTCTTCATAATTAATGTTTCTTTTAATGTTCAATAATATTATTCGTAAAATATTTGAATGTCAGTTGTGCTGGAATAAGTTGGTATGGTATGGTATGATACATATATATTCCAGCTTGTGTGCTTGTTCATAGAACCGCTTATAAGCTTTCGTCAAGTGGGACAGACACAGAAAGAAATTTTACAGTCACAAAGAAATGAATAACACATAGACAAATAACAATATTTATTGACTGTCACATACATCCATGCCTGACCGGGATTCGAACCCGACCTCAGCAGCTCCAAAGGCTAGTACGCTAACCATTCAGCCACCGAGGCGGCTGGAATAAGTTTTATTATTAACAAAATTTTATTTTTCATTAAAACTTTGTTTTTATTGCTAAGTTAAAGGAAATGGTTGAAATCAAAAATAAACTTTTATATTTAGATTGCGATTAAAAATTCAAAAGATTTAACGCTCAAGTATGCGCAATATTTTATAATATATATACAATTTATAATATATAACAATGAATTGCGATAGAAACACGGTACTTCAGAAAACTGTCCAGTAAATTCGTTTTTATTACGTTGTGCACCACTTTTCAGCGTAAGACGCTATACTAAAACAAGTGGTGTCATTCAATTAAGCGGGTCTGTTCGATGGTTAATTGGATTTATTTGAAACAGTCGAGAAACAATTCTTTGTATTTCTTGTTTCAATCTAAACTCTCATGGTTAGAAAAAAAGTGGAAATTTTGACAATAAGTACAAAGAACTCTTTAAAAGGGAAATCTTCTGTATGGATATCGGTTGGGTAGCTTTTGGTTTATTTTTAAGGTTTAATTTCAAAATGTTAGGTTTTTTTTTTTTTTTTTGGAAAGGGAAATCTTCTGTATGGATATAAGTTGGGTAGCTTTAGATTTAATTTTCGGTTTTAATTTCAGAATATTATTTTTTTCTACTTGGCAAAACATAGATTTAATCAGAATGTTGTATTTTTACAGGTAACTAAAATATAGGTTATAAATCATAAAAATAAAATTAAATTACGATGCATATATTTTACTTAGAAAAGAATTCTGACAAGAAACTGATGCCAGGAAAGCTTACATTGGTTAATTCATGATCAATGTCTAATAATTAAATTGTCGTCCAGGAAAGCTTACATTGGTTAATTCATGATCAATGTCTAATAATTAAATTGTCTTTTGCACGCATTTTTCTGGTAGAAATTCATTTTATTCCTTATACGATACAACAAGGAGGAATTTATTACGCTTATGAGGCAGGAGGACATGATAAGAAAATGATAATATTTCAATACATATATAAGAAGAGGCAAGTGACTAAAAACTTATCTTATTTCAGCAAAAGTTTAGTTCTTAATCCAAGTAAGAAATTGGTCGTATATTTTTCAGATAAAAAAATCAGCTATTTCAAAAATAATTCTGATATTTTCGGAGGGCTGTTCAAATTAATGTAACCATAAAACATTTCTTAGCAATTGGGGTTAAATCCACTTTTAACATATTTTTCAATATAAGCATTAATTTTTCAATTTCATATTAAAATACTTACCATGAGAGTTGTGCTAATATATAAGTTTCATCTTTTTAAATAATAATTTGTTTTAATTATAAAGACATATTATGCTAAATTTCATATAAAACGAAATAGAAAGATAAAGAAATCAGCTATTTCAAAAAATAATTCTGATATTTTCGGAGGGCTGTTCAAATTAATGTAACCATAAAACATTTCTTAGCACAATTGGGTTTAAATCCACTTGTAACATATTTTTCAATATAAGCATTAAATTTTCAATTTCATATTAAAATACTTACAATAAGAGTTGTGCTAATATATAATAAGTAATAATTTGATTTAATTATAAAGACATATTATGCTAAATTTCATATAAAACGAAATATTGGACCAAAAAATCAACAGTTTGACGAAAACAGACAAAGGAAATAGAATTATTTTCAGAGAAAAACTATATTTGTTTCTTTTCAAACTCTGTCAAAAATAAAAAAAATCTAATTTTTGAGTATTCTTAAATCATCGAAGCGCATTTCGGCTCTTTGAACAATACTTCCGCTGCGACATCACATGACTTTTGACGATTCTCGAATTTCTAACGAAATTGTTTCCTCATTTTTTGTTCACATGAGATCAAATTCAAATTTAACTTGACAAAGGTAAGGCAATAACGAATAATTTTATAAATAAAAAATCGAATAATAAGTAGGGTGTATGCATATAGTTTTAGGCTTTTTTGAAATTTATCGTAAAAACTTAAAATATATATGAGCGTTGCTAAGTCGTCAGAATATCCGGGTGGCCAGAACGTCCACCACTCATAAAGAAGTTCCCGGGTTCTAAACCCAGCTACCCCTTCAGAGAATATGAGCTGAAAAATAAAATTGACTTAAAGGTTTTTTATGATAACAGATCTTAATACAATTCCAAAGGGAATATTTCTGACCCTGTTTTTAAATAAAATATACGACATATACTCACGAAAACTTACCCAAAAATACAGAAGAAAGTTGTTTTACCATTAAAATAATTAACAAGTATAATTTTAAAGTATTTATTAGTTAGAATTAAAAAAAATTAGAAACTAAAAACAAAATATATATGGCAGCACTAACAGCATGTAAATATCAAAAAATGTTAAATTATAACTAATTAATGTCTTTAAAATTATACTTATTAATTATTTTTAGGAAAAATAACTTTCTTTTGTATATTTTTTTCGGTAAGTTTTCGTGAGTACAAGTCGTATACTTTATTTAAAAACAGGGTCAAAAGTTTTCTATTGGGAATTTTAAAGTGATCTGTTCCTATACAAGACAATTAATTATTCAGTATAATCCACGAGTGTACTGGGACGGAAGCGCTCGTTGAATATGACAAGTTCTAGATTCGACGACGTTTTTATACGTTATTAATTGAAATTAAAACAATGATATGTTTTCAACTTTTTGACAAAATTTTATTCGTCAAAAAGTAAGAGACATTTCAATATTTAGTTAATGAAATTTTTTCTTTCAGAATGATGACGAAACAAATTTCGGCAATTTGACTAAAGATTTAATCAGGTAACTTTTCACATCATTATGTTTAAATTAAAGAAATTCTTATGCATTCATTTCTCAGGATGACTTGATTATACAAATAATATTGCAATTTATATAAAAAAAATAAGTGCAGCATTGAAAATATCTTAGCGCTATAAAAATATTTTAACTTCCAAAAATCTTTTGAGAATATTATTTTTAGAATACTCACAAAGAAAATAAAAATTAAATGGTGGAAAGTTCAAAAGTGTACCATAATAAAATACTGATTCAGTTTCCATTTAAAGCATCTTAAAAAGGATAGATTAGAATTTGTAAAGATTGAAAGAGTCAACAACTATTTGTAAGAATTAAAAGGTCTTAAAAATAAGTGCATTTTCTTTCGTATGTGTTTTTTAAGGCTAACGACCAAAACGCATTAGTTGTTGAATTTAAAAGAACTTACAAGACTACCAAAAAGCTTTTTTACGAATAATATAAATTAGATATTTGGAAGGGATTATTTTTTTGGTTTTCTTTATTGAATCACTTCAAATTCTATTCCGTTTTCTTTAGTCTTACATTGAATTTTAGTGCACTTGTAAACAAAACTAATTAGGAGTCAAATGTTATTGAAATTGAGGGAAAAGATGTATTATTAATTTATGTTGAAATTGTGTATTTAAAATGCAAATGAAAACCTTTTTCAAAACAAATTCTTAAAAAGTGATGTTTCCTTTAGTGTAGACATCTATGATAATTTTAAAAATCTTAACACTTCATAATTTCTTACATTAACTTTGAATGGTTAAAATATTTTTAACAAAAAACACCCAAATTCTATAATTCTATAAAAGAATTGCATAAAGGAAATTTTTATTTTCTTTTAAAAACAAAGATTTTTTTAACATAAATTTTTGTATTTCTAAATTAAAATTTTACATTCATATTTCGATTTTCATGGAAAAATAAAAACCTTTCACTTGCACGAAAAACTAAATACCAAATCTATATTTTTTATAGCAAGGGCTATTATTTTATGTTTTAAATATGTTTTTACATTCTATATTTATAATATCTTCAAACAATATTCGAAGTAGGTTCCACGTGCCTTCAAACAACTAAAATAATAAAAATAGATATTTGTAGTTTGTTTATATTTCAAAATCGTTGTTTTATTGTTATTTTATTTCATGGAAGGTTTTATGTTTCATATTTGCTTTAAATACAAAAGAGATTTCCTTGTAGGGAGGGTTTTGTTTATGTTTCCAGTCTTTAAATAATTTATTAAGTATCTCCGTAAGTTATAACCACGGTAAATTTCGTTGCAAACACATTAATATCAATTGCAACTAACAACTTATATTAAAACGGCAATTTTGGTGATATTTATTTTACAAATGCAGTAATAAATTTAAATGGAAATTTTTTAAATCACAAGATTTCGCAAATTTAATATAAAAGTTTTATATGTTTACTTAGTATTGCTTAAAGCTTTCTCTTTAACTTGTAATTAAAGATGACTTGATAATTATAAAAATAAAACTCAATTATGTAAAATAATAAATTGTTTGCTCAATTTAGTAAATATATATTAGAAATAAATCATTTAATATATTCATATATACTGAAGGATTTATTTTATACATTAATGTTTTATGCATTATAAGGTAAATTTTAACTGCAACTCTTCTTAAACTTAATTTAAACTGATTGTAAATTTCCGCAAAAAAAAAAAAACTTGAAAATGCGTTAATACAAATTTAACTGACTTTTAAATTCTCCAAAAATGTTTTAAACCAATTTATACGTTCTAAAATTTTTTTAATGAAACAAGGATTTTCTAAACATATTTCGTAGTATCAGTACACCCCAAAAAAATTGCAGCAAATAAGCAACTCCAGAATTAATTATCGCAAAAATCCGAATGAAAACAATTCTAACAAACTAAAAATAAAACTAAATTTGACAAATCCGAGTTCATTCTAGCTAGATATTCACAGAGCTGGAATATAACACATTTACCTAACCTCTCCTCCCTTAAATAACTCTGTAAACGTAAAACTTTATAGCGTAGCAAAATACTGTTTTTCGTATCGAACTCTGCTTCCTACTTTTATACCCATCATAACTTTTTAACGATAAAACCCACTTTTCTTATCAATTCCCATAGAGTCACTTTTATTTACTTAACGCTTTTCCAATTTGACGTTTCGACACTAAAATTCACTCAACTTGTTTTGTGAGCGTTGAATTGGATAGCTTAGCTGATTGGTTAAGTACATTTCTAAAGGTGTGTTCTTTCGCTATACATTAGGGTCGATTGAGGTTCACTGTACTTATAACAAGCGGTAGTTTAATTTTATATCACCAGTTTCTTAACTATAAATGGAAGTAAGACGTTATCAATTATTATAGAAACTTTTAATTGTGAATTCAAGACGCGTATGAACAGAAATATTTGAATTAGCGTTAAAGAGGGGTTATTAAAAGAATATAAACTTATATTAAAGTGCATCGTTGCATTGAAAATGAGTTGCGTTAAAGTGTCAACATTGCATAGAAACTTTTAATTTTTTATTCATCTAGTCTAGGAGACTAATGAACGGATAAAGTCAAAACAACGCTAAAATGCACTCTTTAAATATTACAATGTTATTTTTAAATTGCATTGATACATCGTTTGGTGCCGTATTGTTACCCTTCATTGTAAAAGTTTCAACAAAGCAGGTTAAATAATAAATTGAAATTTTAGTCAATGAGTACGCATTTTTCTTTTTAGAAAGTAGCACAAATTTCATTTTGACAATTTAAAGTTCATACAAAAAAAATCATCAGTTACATAAAAGGTAGTTATAATTTAAGCACTTTATAAAATATGCAAAAAAGTTGAACTGGATTATGCTTATTTAAAAACAAGTTATTTTAATGTAATGTGCTTGCACAGTAATGTAAAGTTACGTTTTATTTTAAAGAAAAATTTGTTTAAAAGGATACGTGTCAGTGACATGTAAATTTAATTTCCTTATGCTTTATATTCGCAGAAAGAATTTAATTACTATAATATAAGGTTCACCTTTACTGTACGGTAACCATTGGCGCGATTTTCCGATTTGTCGATAAATAGTTTTTGATGGCAAAACCCTGTCTGTGACCGAAACGCATATAATGCAATGGGGTTGCGGAAAACGGTCATCGTTGTGAAGAGAGCAATTGACGTCAAAATCGCCAGAATACGGACTTCTGGCGCGATTATCGGAAAGTTTGCCAATGGGTTACCGTACAGTAGAATTTCTACCTAATATAAGGGTTCACCTTACTGTACGGGTAACCATTGGCGCGATTTTCCGATTTGTCGATAATAGTTTTTTGATGGCATCCTGTCTGACATGCCCGGAACGCATAAAGTTCATGGGTTGCCGGAAAACGAGTCATACGTTTGAAAGAGAGCAAGACGTCAAAAGTCGCCAGAATACGGACTTCTGGCGCGATTTCGGAAAGTTTGCCAATGGTTACCGTACAGTAAATTTCTACCTAATATAAAATCCTGGTACCCGTTAATGCTACATGGCGTCTTTGTCGGAGAGTTTGGTTAGCGATAGTAAGCAGGGGAGGTACCCCCTAGCGAACAAATAATAAACTACAATACTGCAATTGTCACAATATCATAAGCAATGCATGCCTACATAATGGTTATTTTCACGCATTACGCTTTACTGTCCCTTCTACGACAAAAAAAAAATAATGTCCTCATATTGGATTCCACGCTTAAACTTATACAAATGATCAACTTATATATTGTATTTCGTATAAATATTATATACAAGGCTATACAATGCAACAGAGAGTGTGCATCGCATTGACCAACTACACCTGCTCAGGCAAGCAAGTGATATTCACAAAATGGTTACGCTAAAATCAATATATTTGGGCAAATAGTAGAAAAGGGACAATATAATATTTTTTGGGGAAAACCATTTGGGAATTCCTAACCTTATTTTGAAAAATGGAAAACAATAGTTTGAGATGTTTGCTCAGTAAAATTGATTTTTTTTTATGAATTTGTGTCGCCCGGTCTCAAACCTCATTAAATGCCGCCCCACTTCTTATCGAGGGACTGTATCTTTTTTTGTGCAGTTTTCATTTTTCATTATGTGCTCTAAAAATTTTGATTTTTTGCTGAGCGAGTTTATTGCAAATCCGTAACTAGGCTTGTAGAGTTTGTTGTATTACATGAATTATAAAGTGAATTTTGTCATCGATGATTTAGTTATTGAAGATCTGAAAAGTGCAGGCTACTACGTTTTAGAATTTGGCCCAGTGCGCATATAGAGAAGTTTCTATAAAAATATTTTTCGTTTCAAGGTCTCGTCATTTGGGAATTTGGATAAATCTCAATCACCCTCATTAGATTTTGAATTAAGTATTCTCCCTGCGATATGGACAATATTTCAGAAGAACTCAATAGTAAATCATCTATAATTTTAATTTGAACACAAGAGTCTTCATTATTAAAAGTTAAAGCATTAGGCAGTAGTAAAAAGTGAGTTTATTTAAGAGTTTAAAAAGAAAAGTATATAAAAAAATAAACTTACAAAGCCTAAAAAGCATTCAGCCGTTTCAGGACTTAAACTTAATCCCGTCTTCATTGAATTAAAACGTCGAATAAATAAAAAAACGGAAAACTCTAAAGCGACACTGTAAAAACGAAAAGAGTTTAAAGAGCAATAGTGACAAACCAGAAAACTAAAAACAGCTCAAACATTGACATTATAAATAAATAAAAATTAAATGACTGTCTAGACGCCTCAATTTATATGCACTGAAGACGGGTCTTTGTTAAAGTCCTTAGGAATGCTGTTTTTATAGTTATTTTGTTTTTAAGATATTTTATGTGTTCATTTGTGTTTTCCATTTTGCTTTTTAAACTCTTATTATTAACACAAATGTTTTTATACGTTTTTTTTATAAGGGGTTTAAGCAGATGATTTTTAATACTATCTCTGGTTATTTTTTTCAACAATAAACGAATCGAAATGTTACAATTATTTATTAGTATAAACGGTATTTGATACCATAAGGGCATAAAAACTGAAAGACAGAGTCCGCTAAACAGGTTAAGCATTCAGGTATAGGTAAATAAAATTTAAACAGAAAAAATAGTTAAATAAAGGGGATTTAAAGTTTTAACTTGTAAAAACACCATGTTGCTCTTAGTTGATTACGGTCTACAATGCTTCCATATTTTTAATACAGGGTGTCCCAAAATGGACTACCTGTTTTTAAAAGTTAATAAAAAGGAAATGGATGGAGATATTAGCACAATTCTTGCAGAAAACGAATGAGTCCTGCCTGGAATTTGATTTTTAGCACTTTATTATGTTAGTTATGTTTATTACGTTATTATGTTATTACACTTTATTATGATCAATTTAACAGATAGATGGCGTTTCAATATAGTGTGTTGGCTATATGAAAGAACTAGGCATGCGTATACACCGAAAAGATGGACACGTGAACAGAACTGAACATTTCTGACAACGTGTCCTTCTTTTTGGTGTAAGCATGGCTAGTTCTTTCATACAACCAAGACACGGTATTGGAGCGCTATCTGTCTGTTATATTGAACATAATAAAGTGTAATAACATAATAAAGTGTAATAAACATAACTAACATAATAAAGTGTTCCATATCAAATTCCAGACATGACTCATCCGTTTTCTGCAGGAATCGTGCTAATATATCTATCCATTAATTCTTTATTAGATTTTAAAAACAGGTAGTCCATTTTGGGACACTCTGTATATTGTCCAAAACAAAAAAAAAAGGAATAAGATATGGAGTTTACTAGTGCAAGTAACATTCGTTGATGCTAAATGTCTATTGCTCTGAGGTTGGAATATATTCTTACAGAGGTGTGAGGTTATTTTCGTCACTTGATAAATGTTAAAAGTACGTAGAAGGTTGCCAATGGGTGCTGACTGAAAATAAATACTCTTTTGAGCTCGATTGGCTTCATTGATGAATCAATGTCACTGGGAACAAAGCACCAATTGCAGGAAGTCAGGTATAAAAGTTAAAAGGAAATACGTAGTATGAAAGAAGAATATATTAACATGAACAACTGTAGTTCAACGATTTTATAAACAAACCTAACCTAAGCTGTTTCAAAGTTGTGTAATTTTATATTTAAAGAATACCTTTTTCGAAAACTTCTGGTTTACATTATTCAATTCAAACAAACTAGTAAATTTTAAACATCTTCGGAGCCCCCGTTTTCTAAAACATACACAAAAACGTCTGACTTTAGATGTTTACGTTGGTTTGAAAAAATTGTAAGAAATATATAATGTTCAAAAACAATTAGGGGAGCACATTGTGTACTTTTGTTACAATTTCAGCAGTACTTTTTATTCTAGAAATCTAAAATTTCAGAAATCAATTCACTACGCATTTTTAATGAAAGGGTATAATAAATGGTATAAGTAAATTACAACTTACTTTTTTTTAAAACTTTGCTCGTTTAAAATAGTTAAAATCAGTTTTTCTTCTTCTTTATTGACTCGACAGCCCTTTTTGGGCCAGGGCCTTCTTTAGAATCTTCTTCCATTTTGATCTTGTTTTGGGAGACGACCTCCAGTTTTGCACTTTTATCGTTATGAAATCCTCGTCTATACAGTCAATCCATCGAAGTTTGGGCCTCCCTCCTGCCCTGAAGCCGATTGGTTTATACAGGAAAGAATCAGTTTTTAAACACCTAAAATTATAAGCATAAAGAATTAAAGGGCAATTTATTTAGTGCAATTGAGATGGTTTTAATTCTTTGTAAAAAAATCAAACTTTATTTATATTCTTCAAAGGACACGATTCTTCCAACGAACAACACAAAAAATATAAATGTATAGAAAAAATGTACGGAGAATTTGATAAAACTTATTTTAAATAAAGGCGAGCTTAACTTAGTGAGAAGAAAAACGCTAGTTGTTGATTTCGAAAGAGTTAAAAGAGTTTATACATGCTCCCACCTAATTGTTTTAAGTAGTGTATAATAAGATGGAGCGAAAAAGACTCTTTTTCGAAAATCAAAAACGAATAGTGAGGAAAAAATGCCTTTTGGCAACGACATTAATGGGGTAAAATCTTTACTAAATCAAAAAATATCTTCAAAAATGCCCAAATGCCCTTGAAATTCAGCCATTTTCTAAAAAATAGGCTAAGTTTTGTCCGAAATTCCTATGGCTTCAAAATTATAACAGGTAAAAATTATTTAATGAAAAAAAATAGTAGTTTGACACTTCAACTTGCATTTGAAACCAAAAAACCTTTTAAATTCATAATTATTGTATCTAATGGTCCGTGAAGCGGCCCCCTGCTTAACCGTACCTGTATAGCTGATTTTAAGTAAAATTAGTTCGAAAGTGAGAGTTGTGAGTATAAGGGTAAAAGATAAATTTAAATTGTGTTTGGGGAAAAATTCTGAAATTCGTTGCTCATTGAGCATTTCCATAAGGATCGATTTTAAAAACGTGTCTCAATATCGAACTTGTTTTGATAGAAATATCAGTTACATCTTTTTCAGAACTCACGCGACGAGTTTCAAAACTGTTGGGGAAATACATAACCATGTATAATAATAAATTCGTACATTATACATTTACATATGTGCTTAAATTATGGAATGACGTTTTTAGTAAACGAATACAATTTTTTTGTGGCACGTTCCAGAAACATCGCACTGTCTTTTGGGTCTGTATTATATTACTTCAGCCATCGAATTTAAAATGAACTCAAATATCAAATTTGTTCTGACAAAAAGCCAGTTACATCTTTTTCAAAACGTAGTTGACTAGTTTCAAAACTGCTGGGAAAATGCATACACTATCTTATTCATATTCGACATCATGCAAAGATCGGTTCCACTGGAAAAAGTTTGCTATGTTCCCTCCCATGCCCAGCCGGACCTCTCTTTCTTCCTACTCGTTTCACAAACTTTTCTTTCGAGATAAGGATTCCTGGAATAGTTTTGGGCGTATTTTCCTGTCGTGGGCATGCTTTTGTGACACTTAGGATGGAAGAGAAATAACTGAATTATGTAATTCACCTCTTTCATGATAGAATTGATAACGTTATTTATTCAACACAGATACATTCTACCCAAAGACTTTAAGTTTGATAAAAAAAATACGTACATTTCAGTTCATTATTTTACTAATTAATTTAAAATGAAAACAAATCACGGATATTTTGGTTTTATGAAAAAAAATCCGTTCATAGTCAATTCATTGATAAACGCCCAGTAATACAAAAAAAACTTATTTAAAAAGACTGAAAACAAATAACTTCATTGATCTAAATGCATGACGTATACGATAGAGAATACATATTTTGGTATTTATTATACTAGTTTTTAATTATGCTTGTAATAATTAAATTGATATATATCAAACTAAAAAATTCTAAAAAAAAAAAAAAAAAAAAACTTCTCTAAATTTTTGTCATGACTAAATTGCTGGTCATAATGAGATGTATAGATATGTATACTTTGCAGAGGAAGTATTCAGCCAAAGCACAGACTAAATTTTATCCTGCTAAAATATAGGAATAGTTCTTGCTGATTTCAGTTTGTATCGGAAGTTACCAGGTTTGACAAATTTTGCTTTAAATTAGGGAAAGCTATAGATTGTGTGTGCATATATTTCACATGGCACAAGAAGTTTGGAAGCTGTTTCTTTAATTAAGTTAAAACATCGTTTAAAATTCCCTCTTTTGTTTCAGACTTCAACTTCCAATTTTCATTATTTAACTTATTAAAGATGGCAACAGCAAATCTTTACAACTCAACTCAATAAAGTGATTTATTTAATGCTTTAAGAATATGTGTAACCCATGTGATAGTCACCACGGAGAGATTAATTTTGTGGAATATGGCAATGTGTGAAAAATTAATTTTGACAGTCATGACAAATGTGACTGACATGACAAATGTGACAGACATGACACAGCGTGATGTTCTATATTTCACTCAAATTTTAAATTTATTTTTCGATTTTTTTTACGAACTGAATATTTTGAGGTATAAAAAGAGAAAATGAAGTGATAATGTTGTTTACCCAGCAGATTTTGTTTAAAATAAAAAATCCATGTTTTTCGTGCCAGACATGACATGGAGACTTACACTAAGTTCGGATGGACTAGCAAAATAGTTCAACGGTTTTCAATATTTTTTGTGTTATTATGAATATATTGATCGATTCTTGAAAAAAATAATCTTGTCTTCAACAATATATTAGTATTTAAATATTTCAAGGACATCAAACTAAAGGTAAAAATAACAGATATTCAGTTTCAAACTTAGTTTCACAATTATTAACTGTAAAAAGTTAAATAATGCATTTATATTATTATATATTGTTATTTTCACAAAATTTGACTTATTTTCTGTCCCCTGGAAGAAAATAATAATAAATTATATGAAGTTTAAAAATTGGTGTCCATGGCGAATTTTCGTGGAAACAACAATTATAGAGTTGTTCCACATAATCGATAATGAGAAGTTAACACTTCACACTTGCACTCCACTTGCTTTAATGATCTTTATTTTAATGTTTTCAAGAAGCAAATTTATTCTAATATATTTTGGTTTACTAGTATTCCTAAATATCTAATTTAATTTTATTCATTAATTTCCATATTAAAAAAAAATTGTGTAATAATATCGGACTTCCAACATATTTTATTTTATAGAATAGTTTGTTAGCGTTAATTTATAACCAGAGCTCTGCATTTCCAATTTGCAAGCTTTAAAAGAGCACAAAAACAGCGT